>JAFEMH010006697.1:0-115563 GCA_022495995.1 Adenophora triphylla var. japonica | reverse complement strand
ATGTGGCCAGGTGTCACCCGAGCCTCGCCTGCGTATGTATCGTTGCCCGGCCACATGACTTGGCGCGGCTAAAAAGCTAAGGTCTCTCGCACAAGCGTAGTCGGGAGAGGTCATGCCCAGAATTTTGGCACGATCCACTGCCTTAACTTAAGGACGTTGACTTAAACGGCTGAAGTGGCCGTCACGTCACACACGTTGAAAGTTTGCGTGATCAGCTAGCCTTAAGTTCACTTTTTCCTTTGTCGGTGGAACTCGCTTGCCTTATCCCGGACCTCGCTCGGGATGGTCAGTCTGAGGAAAGATGATCTCTGATAGGAAACTTGAGGGGCTTATAAGCGTAGTGACGAGATCCCGAGATTAGAGCTCTAGGATTAGTTGCGAAAAAGAAGACACGCTCTTTTCCGACCAATTAGGACTCACGAGAAAACGTGCTTTAAGTAAACATTAATCGGTAGCGCACATTGCACAAGACCGAAAACCTTGAGCCAAATCCCCTTTTAAAGCCTAAACCCTTCCTTTCGTTCCCCTGCGGCGAGCGAGAAAGTGGTTGATTTCCGGGTCGGCGCCTTGCCGGGATCACGATAACGGCGGCGTCAGGACGGTTCTTCGGTTCCCTCGGTTCCCTCGGCCCGAATTTCCGACATGTCTAGCTCACCAGAGAAATCGTGACGGGAAGGACCCCCGCCACCGATACGGATATGACATTGGAAGAAGCCATCCGGGCTTGTGAGGTTCACAAGAGGCGAAGAGAAGATCAGCGAGAATTTCGTAGTACGGCTTGAATGAGCGTGGTATAGCGGCTATCCCCCGGATCAGACAGTACTTTTGTCACAGTCGAGGATGACGATTCCCAGAAACCGGTTCACCAAACCTTCAATCGGGTTCCTCCCGCCAACTTACGGGATGCCTTCCAACCAAGGAAAGCAGTAGGCCTAGGCTCCATGTTGCCACCTCTCGGGGCAACCTGTCAATTTTGGTCGGCCCGGTGCTACGCCCGTCACTCAATATCACCGGCGCACCGTGGACCATCTCGAGATGCCAATATCCCTCGATACCCTCCGGGTTCGTCAGGTTGCCTATACACGAATCCACTAAACACCGGGGACAAACCCCGATCTGATTCGAAAAGGCTCCGTATATTCTCATATACGAAGCCTTCCACCTCCAATCCTACCAGCTCACGTGGTAGCACCGTAGCCGAGCCTCACGAGTCCACCCTTGGACCCAACCTTAGCTGGATGGTCGAGCGGATGAAAGACACGAAAGCCACCATGAGCGGCTCAAAGCGAGGAAACGCTCGAATCCACGAGATCAGGGAATGGTCACGCCTCTCCCACTGCCCGAAGTTCGAGAATGCGGAGATGGACCGATTCGATGGAACAGAATGTCCTCAAACGCACGTCGACACCTACGTTCTCGGCATGAGAGCAAAAGGAGCAACCCTCCGGCAAATGGCCAGACCACTTCCGGCATACGCTCAAAAGTTCGGCGTTACGATGGTTTTACGAGGTCAAGCTGCGGATCGCCGCACACAGGAACGGATCGGTAACATCTTCTGGAGCGGTACAGATCCAACTTAGAGTGGGAAACAAGTCGCGAGGACTTAATCACCTGAGCGAAGCGGATGAAAGTGTTGGGGAATTCTACAAGAGATGGAGTGGAAACTCTCAGAGATCATGGAGCCGCTCTCGAGACGAGCAGATGCGGATCTTGAGTCTGCTTAAGACCGTCCATCGAGAACTCTCATCAGTCACAATTTCTTCCCGAGATCTCGGGCCATGGTCAATGCCGGCTCACGGTTCGAGAAGGATCTCAAGGAAAAGTTGGCTCTTGCGCGGCCATACAGATGCGCTCAGCGGTTGCATTCAATCCGCGCCGGCCCCGTGAGGAAAGATACGTCCGTCGACTACGTCCGTCGGGGACAACGGTCGGGTAACGAAACCCGGTCCCACAAAGCAACGGTTCTACTCGGAAGCGGCTGTCGTACACTTCGACAAGTTGGACATGCCCGCTGAGCAAGAATCTTTGGAAGGGTTAATCGAGGAGGGTCTCCTTAAGCCCGTTGCCAATTATAAACCCAAAAGTTCCGTAGCTAATGCGGACAAGAGCAAATCTTTGCGCCTTCCATCGGTATCACGGCCATACAGCGACAATTGTTTGGGGTTACGATACGAAATCCAGGAACTTGATAGAAGAAGGCAAGTTAGAGCGCCCCGTGGGCCAATACGATCGGGAATCCCTTTCAGAACAATAACAGACGTGAATTCCATTGAGTGGGTGCCCCGAAGAGTGCCACGAGAACCGGTTTCTCCGCCTCTTGGTGAATCCTCCTCTAATGTCCACATCGGCTACGATGTTTGCGGCCTCTCACTTTGCACAGAGTACGAGTCTCGAGTTAGGAGCAATCCTCAGAAAACAAAGAAGAAATCCTCTCAGCGACAGGCGAGAGAAAGATACGAAGGCTGGAGATACCGGTGTAGGTACACTTGGAGAACCCTCGGGAGGTTCGGCTACTACGTCTTGTACTCCGGCCCGAGTCCTCTTTGCCTCCGAGGCCATGCGGCTTTAGAGCGAGACGGGGGTGGGAAAGCCGAAAAGTCCGCTGAAACCGAGTCGGGCCACGGGACAGGAATACCTCGGATCTTGGTAATCTTGCGCGGTCGGAAGCTTAACCCTCGCGGGATCGGCGAAGATTCAATTTGTCCGGCTTAGAGCTCGGGCCAGGTAAGGAAGATCAAGGTCGGCTTAGCGATCGCGCTCGATCAATGTGCTAACCAAGGCGGCAGCGCCGCGGGCGGCCTCGACACGCTCCACGAGGTTCCGGCCAAAGGCTTTACCTCGCAAGAGGAAGACGAGAAACGGATGGTGGATGACTCTCCTTCTACGGATAGAGGCGAGATCTACGACTCCGTACGTATGGCGGCATGATCACGTTACGTGACGAAGACTTAGAGAGACGCCTCGGGGCACAACGAAGCTGCATGCATCACTCTCAAACTCAACACCATATCACTCCCGGAGTATTGGTAGATAACGGGTCGGCGTTAATGTCCTCCCTCTCGGCATGATGCGAGCTCTCCGCATCCATGAAAGCCACTTTGATTAGTCGGCTCGGACTATCGAGGCCTACGACAACTCGTCTCGTCCCATCACAGGGACGGTGACTCTGGAACTACGGTTCGAAACCCCGAATGGTGCCGGCAAAATTCCACGTGATGGACATTCCATCGAGTTCACGGCTCTTTTGGGACGCCCTTGGCTACACCACATGAAAGCCGTAGCTTCCGCTCTCCATCGGTGCGTTAAGTTCATTAGCAGGCGGGGAGATCTTGAAGTCATCAGGGGATAGTTTCCTCATAGGAAACGAAGCGAGAACGATGGCAGCGTGTCCGCACTCGAGCGCGGGGTTACCTCCTTCGAATCAACGAGGACTACGGGGCAAATCTCAGAATCCCTCGAGTCGGAGATGCCAACTATGTAAACGTACTCGGCGGGCGGACCACAGGCGATCCAGATACATCAAGTTCAGCTGTCGTTTCCAACATTTGGAGAGCGGATTGGAAGGAAAGCGGCGAACATCGCCATGATGCGGGCACATAAACCCCGATCTCCAATCGGAGATTCGTCGGCATTCTCAAACTCTCTGCGGCCGCCCAGTGAAGAGATCTTTGTGATAAAGGTCGACAAGTATCGTCATTCTCGTGATGAATGCATGGAAGTTGTATGGGATGTCCTCACGAGGAACTACCCTGCACCCCTCTTCTCCAGCGAAGAGCATGATGTTTTCCTATTTGCTCAGCCAGCCTTGGCCGGGCCGCAATACGTCCTACACACAGATTGAACGGTCGGATGACGATGAATCTGGACTCTCGGAGTCGAAGATGCGCGGACCGCAGCGAGACCTCTGCATTCACATGCTCGGTTTTGAGGACGGAACTCCTTCCGTCGGGTCACCTACGACCAAGGTTCCAATACCGTGGAAATTGTCAAGCTCAACGTCGATGCGGGCGGCTATCAGATGGTGGAAGCACGTGATTCACGCGACGAGGAATCCCTACGATCAAGTGAATGACGGCGACTTCGTCAATATCATCTATTCGAGATATCTGATGAAGCGAGGATCCCGTCCTTGTTATCGGATTATGACACCAAGAGTCACCCTCGATGGCTTTGCTGCTCATGGTAAACGAGGCATTGGCAGCGAGCTCGAGCTCATCCCTACTTCCAGTACCGGCCCGGTGGCAACCGGCCCGTGCGTCGGTCAAGCTTATACCCTCAGCGCCGCGAGGCGAAGGGCAACGGCGAAGGAGACCAAGCTCCTCACCTGCTACAAGTCGAGATCAACCTCGGGAACGCTTAGGCGGCCGCCCGAAAACATACGTGAAAGTCTTCCCCTTGAGCGAGTCGGCTCCAGGCATAGGAAATGACCACCTCGGCATCAACATGCTCCGGTTCGATTCTACTCCCAGTAGTCGCGGCCGGATTCGAGACATCACCCGATCATTGCTAGCTTTGATAGACTTGGCGATCGAGCGAGATCACGAGGCCGTCGGCATTGCGAGAATTCAATACCCCGTGGGGTCAATCAACGAGATATGGGCAAACTTCTTGGTGATCGAGATCAAGGAAGGCCGCATGGAATGTCCCAGTCAGGCTTCCTTCGTCAATGTAATCCAAGTGTTCCCGCCATTCGGCGATTTGAATGTAATCACGGTTACGGACACTAGCCGGACGATGCGCGCCTACGGAGGCTGCCTAGGTCTCGCAAGGAAAGCCCTCATGGAACTAGCCGCTCAAGAAAGTCGTCTTTGGGACGAAGACCAAGCTCGAAAGACCTACGGGGACCCGAAGCCCTTAAAGTGTCACGGGCGGCTTCGGACGAAAGCTAGAGGCCACTCTAGACCGGTTCGACCTCAAGAGTTTTGCTCATGGCAACTTCCACGACTACAGTCTGTTCTCATCCAACCCCCTGCGCCGAGGCGAGGGTGGTCAACGGTCCCGATGACCTAGGAGATGGAACGACACGGCGGAGCGAATCCCGGCGCTTACCTTCAGGAAAGCAAGTTCTCTGTGAAAGCGACGATGAAGACGATGAAACCATTCTTTTCCAAGCCGGGCATGAAGTCAACAAAGCCGGACTCCCGAGGGTCTGGGAGGATGGGAACGGATCATTGCCGCACTCAAATTGAAAGGCCAACTCGGGGAGGAAGGTCTATTTAAAAACAAGAGGAGGATGGAGATTCGTCTTGAGCAACTACTCGGGAAATTCCACGATCTACGGCATTCGTTTACGAAACGATCAAGCTGGGACGGCAACCGGTCCACATGGGCCGATGTTCGGGAAGCCGTGTACTCACCTTGAGCATACCGCCACTCGAGATAAAGCGAGAGGAGAAAACTCTCCCGATGGAGGTTTACCTAGGCGCCGCACGCGTGATTCAAAGAAGCACGGCTATTCTCACGTAGGAAGAAACGCGAGGCGCTAACTCTCGACGCGAGCTCACGCTGCAAGAAGGTTGATCTGGGCTCGGAGCGGAGGAAAACTAGCAAACCATGAGTATCGCCGGACCCAAACTCGAGAATGCCACAGTATGCTCGGCAAGAAGGAAAGGAACGCGATATACGTGAAGAGATCAAGGAGACCGTTCGCTTAAGCGAGAACTCTCAGCCTCCCGGAGGGTCAGCCCACGGTTCGATTCGAGCAACCAGCATTTGTGCAGCGACATTCGAACAAGCTGCGTCAAGCGCAGGCTACCTCCCGCGAGAGGCATCAGCCGGTATCACGGGACGAGAATCCGTCAAGGCTGCCAGAAGCTCAGGGAATTCATCCACGATCAATGAGTTGAGGAAGACATATGGCCCTATGCTACGAGGAATCCTCCTCTAACTATGGCTCGGCTTCGGAGCGGCACATTCGAAGGGACCAAACGATGTCGGCGTTCTAACCCGTCGGGTCAAATCCATGCATTACCACCTAAGGCCACCAAAAAGCCGACGGGCAGTGCAATCCGGCCGGCCCAGAAGACGCAAATTCCTTGAAAGAGGACCCGATCCTCACTCGGCTCAAGCGAGACTCGGGCGAACATTTCCCTTTGGTCTCTGCTCGCCTCCTCTTATCCTCACAAGCTCAAGCTAGAGGAAAGCTGGCCCGTACCATGGTCCCAGTGGGCCTTGACCCCGAGATGAAGTCATTGAAATGATCGGCAACATCCACTATGGCAACATTATCACCTTCGAGATTTGGACCTTCCAAAATTTGGGGCGATCCTCAATGAGCCGCTCTACATCCACGATCCAGTGGACGAGCGTCGCCTTCCGCGTGTTGGTAGACGGAGGTTAGGAATGAATGTCTTGCCGCCAAGATGATGGACTGCTTGACATCAAGCCCGCGAGATCTTAAGCCTTGATCCACCTTTGTCGAGGCCTATGACTCTACTTCCGTACGGTTCTCGGGGTTGCTACTCTCGACATGCGGTTCGTGAGCGGGTGATCCCATTTGAATTCCAAGTGTTGGACATTCCAATCACTTTCCACGGCCATCTGGGCGTCCACAGGCTGCATCAAATCAATGGCGTGGCATCCGCCCTTCACCGGTGCCTCAAGTTCATGCAAGGCAACGAGCTAACCACGGTCTACGGCGACGGTGTCACCACCCAGGGGACCGGCACCAGCGACATTCCGGTATTGGAAATCAAGCATAATGACGACATGCCATTAAGCTGGATTCACTCACGGAGACCTCGAAGATCCAAATATGCAACGTGGACCTTCCCTTTGTCTCACGATCAGATTCCTCCCGCCGTGAGGATGATGAAACTCATGAACTTCATCCCGGGGCGGGGCTCGGCAAAAGGCTGCAAGGCGACACCAAGTTATTGAAGTCGAGGACCACACCACGGTCCGGGGGCTTGGCTACGTGCAGCAGGCGACATCAAGGAAGGCAAAGGCTCGCCGCGCACAGGCGGCGGCCGCAAGGGGAACCTCAGACGGCGCACCCAATCTCAGGCCTTACGGCTTTGACCTCGCTCATTACTTCACGAGGCAAGCGAAGCGAGGGACAGCCAAGAAGCAGAAGCGAGCAGGCGAAGCGAGGGCCAAGCGTGAGCAAGCAATGAGCGAGGGGACCAGACGGTGGAGCGATGAAGATGAGAAAGAAGCGGGGATAGTCGGCACGAAGACTACGGGAAGAATGGAACGGCTAGCACGGGACCTCAGCGTTTGAGAGGACTCAAGCTAATCAGATAAGGGGAGCGTTCCTCGACATCACGGCTCTACCTGGACCAGCTGCCACCACGATCCGGCATGAGTACACATTGAGGAATCCCGAGACTTGGAGGAGCAACTCAAGGTACTCTCCATGGGAAACAAGTTGTTCGGATCGGCCGCAGAGGCCACATTCGAGACAGTAAGTCAGCGAAGGAACCGGAAATTCATAGAAGACGCTCTCGGTGGACCGGCTCTGAGTCTGTTTGAAGAAGTCATGGAGTTGCCCAACTTGATCGGCGGGGCTCAGGCAACGGCATGATCGCCATGATAGGGACGGCGGGAGCCAAGCCTCTCGATCCCAGCACCCTTATCGAAGCATCCAGCAATGCACGGCTGAAGAATTGGGTAACTTTCGCGGACGAGGGCAAGCCGGGGCGAGTGGAAGACAAGGCGGGCCCGCCCACATCTCCTAAACCCGGTCTCAAACCCTGCGAGTCGGTCCTTGTCGAGTCCGGTCCTGCGAGTCATCCAGCGGCCTTACGCAGGAGGACTATAATGTTGTAGCCAATCATGTATTCCCGTTCTTGTTTAATGAAAAGTCGACCTTTCGGAGTATCCTCTCATTGCCACTTTAACAGCGATAAGTTAACAAACAACTTAAAAGGCGTTAATAATTCAATTGATAAAGAAGCGAGACACATTAAACGAACAATACATTAAAGAAGTTCTCGAGCGTGTAGTTGACGAAGAGGACAATAGGGCCCAGACTGACTGTAGAAGAGGTTATGACGAAAGTGAACTGGGGTCGGTCACGAGAGCCTAAAGAGACCTGAAGTGGGCGGTTTCTTCGCCGTCACGAGAAAAAGAAGCCACGATAAGCCTCCTCGGGAGTATGTTGACGTGTTCGCTGGTCATATCGGGACATGCCGGGACTCGATCCCTCAATCGTGGAGCACGAGAATTCCCTGGATCCGAATCGAGCACATCGAAGCGAAGGCTGCGCAAGATCAAGCGAGTGGTCCTTGCAAGTTAAAGAAGAAATTGAGAAAATGCTCAGAGTTGGTTTCATCGAGTGATTGAGTACCCGACTTGGCTCTCGACATCGTGACGGTCACGAGGCCAACGGAAAGGTCGAGATCTTTGCGTGGATTTCGGGATCTCAACAAGGCCGGCCCTAAAGATGATTTCCCATTGCCTAACATCGACATCTTTGAGTCGATACCACGGCAAATTTCGAAGTAAAGTCCTTCGTGGACGGGTTCTTGGATCTGACCAGATCAAGATGTCAGGAGGATCGAGGCCAAGGCGCCTTCGCGCTCCGTGGGGACATGCGTTACACGGTAAATGCCGTTCGGTCACGAAGAAGCAGGGGCTACTTACCGGCGGGCTGCAGCGACCCTCTTCCATGACATGATTCACAAAGAAATCGAAGTATATGTCGACGACATGATCATCCACTCGAGGATCGGACATGCGGCACATGACGGATCGAGGAAGTTCTTCAACAGACTCGAAAACACTCCATGAGGTTGAACCGGCAAAGTGCACCTTCGGCGTCAGCGCGGCAAGGTCTTGGGGTACATGGTTACGAGAAAGAGGTATCGAAGCCGTCCCGGGAAAATCAAGGCCATCATCGACATGAAGCGCCTCGAGCCACTGACAGTAAAGAGCTTCATGGGAAGACTTGATACATCGGTCGCTTCATCAACCGGTTGACATCTCTCTGCGAGCCCATGTTCAAAGCGATGAAAAAGAATGCCGAGCATCAAATGGGACTCAGAGTGCCAAACGGCTTTCGAGAAGATCAAGACCTACTTGGTTAATCCCCATTACATGCCCGCCACATGAAGACAAGCCACTACTCACATGTCGACGATGACAGAGACACGTCAATCGGAGCAATCTTGGCACAAGAACGAGAAAGATTCCAAGGTTGAGCATGCAATCTACTTCGTAAGCCAAAGCTTCAAGGAAGTGAACTCGGCTACTCGGCATCGAGAAAACTTGTACCGCCTTGGTATGGGTAGTCGGGAAAGCTGAAACACTACATGCGGTCGCATTCGGTACTCTGGTCTCCAAAGTGGACCCGTCAGATATCTCTTTGACAAGCCGTCCACTGTCGATGCGGCTAGCAGTGGTCATTCTTCTGGTGAGTTCGACATCAAGTACATGGTCGGAAAATCAACAAAGGGCGAGTAATGGCGAGATCGGCTTGCCGACTTCCCGGCAGTGAACCTAAGGGTCACGATCCGCAATTTCCGGACGACGGAATCTTTTCACTTGGCAGGCGCAAACCGGCGCAACTCTTCTTCGATGGGGCGGCCAACAAGAAGGGAATGGCATTGGAATGCTCCTTGTCGATCCCAGGGACGAGCATACTCCCATAGCCGTCAAGTGAATTTGAAGCAACCAACAATGCGGCGAGAATATGAAGCACATGCGGCGAGGTTTGGAAGCCGCCCTCGAGCGCAACATCTTAGAGTTTGGATGTATATGGAGACTCGGCATTGATCATCAATCAAGTATCCAACAAATGGAAGACGGTAGATTACGGCCTTGAAGTACCACGCGTACATGGAGGAACTCATTGCTCGGTTCGAGGACATCTCTTTTCACTATTTGCCAAGAGACGAGGCAGCCGCGAGGCATACAGCAACCCTCGCCTCTCTTGTCGAAATTCCCGAAGGAAAGCGGTAAAACCCCTCGAGAATAGGCGGACGGGAAACACCCGCCTATTGCTTTGTGAGATCGAAAAAGAAAAAGAAACGATCGACGAACCACAGTACAATCAAATTTACCGGTACCTCAGCGGAGAAGCTTCCTTCACAAGTGAAGATGGAAAATACAAAGAAGGGATCAAAGCCAAAAACATGATGGCATTAAAACGCTGGCATCCCATTTCGTCATTAAGGGGGTATGTTGTACAAGAAGCGCCACCAAGGGCCACTCCTTCGGTGTGTAAACAAAGAAAAAGCCGGCGAGCTAATGAGCGAAGTTCACAACGGAACTGCGGTCCGCACATGAACGCCCGAGCATTGACACGAGATCATTCTCCGTATGGGATACTATTGGATATCAATGGAAACAGGCGCATCCGGTTCGTCAGAAGGCTGCGACAAATGTCAACGGTTCTCCAACCTCAATCACATCCCTCCTCACGAACTCTATTGCATGACTACGCCATGGCCTTTCGCCACATGGGGAATCGACGTCATCGGCAAGATCACTCCTCCAGGGAGCAATGGTCACGAGTTCATTTTAGTCGCAGTCGACTACTTCACCAAATGGGTAGAAGCCGAGATCGTACTGAGGTGCGAATTCTAAGAAGGTGGCCGAGGAGTTCATCAGAGAACATCATGTGCCGATACGGAGTGCCCAACGAGATCATCTCCGACAATGGGACCCACTTTGAAGGAGATTGTGACCAACTACTGACCAAATTCAGAGTCACACGTCACAGGTCTTCTCCTTACAGACCACAAACCAATGGTGCAGTAGAGGCAGCCAACAAGACTCTCGCCATGATAATCAGAAAGATGACCACCAGAGGTCGGGACTGGCCCGAAAAGCTACATCTAGCCCTCTGGGGATACCGAACATCAGTCAGAACCGCCACAGGGGAGACTCCGTTCGCACTTACCTACGGAATGGAAGCGATGTTACCCGTGGAATTGGAAATTCCATCCCTCCGAGTCCTCTTGGAAAACGGGATCAATGAAGTCGAATGGCTACAGAGCCGTCACGATGAACTTGCTCTACTCGACGAGCGCAGATTGAAAGCCATGGAACACACTCGAGCCTACCAGAGCAGAATGGCACGAGCATTCGACAAGAAAGTCAAGATCCGAGACATCAGAGAAGGCGACTTGGTGCTAAAGGAAAAGCCTCCTACGCAGACCAATCCCCTCGGAAAGTGGGATCCTACCTGGATAGGACCGTTCGTGGTACAAAGAATCTTCTCCGGAGGAGCCATGAAGCTAGCAGACTTGGACGGAAACCCTTTCGTTAACCCCGTGAACGGAAGCAAGCTCCGCAGATACTTCGTTTGAGGAAGAGCACGAGTCAACTCACCTTCCCCATACATCGTCCCCCTCAGTAAATTAAAGTGCTAAAAGAGTAATACCCAACTGGATACATTCCCGCTAATGATCCAGGTAAAAAACAGGGTCGCACTTCTTTTGTCTTTGTTTTTCTCAAATTCACCTAAAGTGTCGAACTACGGTGACCTGAGCCCCTTAGTCCAATTGTAAAAGGGGAACGTAGGCAGCCATCTTTGGTTCGGTCTAAAAAACAAAAAAAATACAATAAGCATCAATTGCTTGTGTTTCGAAAAACTCTTTTCATTTAACCTACAAATTCATAACGGTTAAAACATTCTTTGATGAGTTCAAGCACGGTCAACTCTTGACTCGCTACACGCTAGCAAAACTACAATAAAACATTAATCAATTAATGTGTTTGCAATGACAATGGTTGGGTACTCTGGACAGCAAGGTCAACCTAGTTTCCCGTACTAGGTCCTTCATCCTTCTTCCCCTTCCCTTTTCCCCGGCGAGTGTTCTTCACCTTCGCAGGAAATATTCCGGTAGGCCTTCTACCCGGCTCAGGGGACTCTTCCCGACACCTCCGTCAAGCTGTGGCTGTCAACGCAGCCCTTTCTCTAGCTCGTCTCTCGAGCCGCCTCGCTTCGAGCCATCATCATAGTGCTTTGATTGGCCTCCCGTCAAGCACTTGCCACATAATCGGCCATGGCATCGCCGCACGATTCCTGTGGTTAGCCTCGCTTCGTCCTCCTCAAGGTCGAGCCGTCCGGGTGATCGCACCCAACAGCTCACTCCCGTCTCCACAAGATAGCCATCTCGTGTCTCCCATACACTCTTCGTACTCGGTTCGTATATCGCGTCGACGAACAGTGCCCTCTCTCGGTGAAAAAGAACCCTCGGGCAGAAAGGACGTGTATTGCCACCACCGGTGATCGCAATAGCGTCGAAGGATCTTCCATCCGCAAAGATCCCACCTCAAAGGTAGCAACATAAATCGGATCGCCGGTGGCATCTCGCTCCAGCCGCGTCGCCGCGTAACCAATGATGGAATATAGAAAGACGTCCGAGACAGCCCGCACTCGACAATCAACAAACCCTCCCGAGCGGTCCTACAAGTCTCAGAATCTTCCAATGGAGAACCCACCATCGCAAGTGATGCGTGCAAAGTCCGGCCATCCAGAGCTCCAGCTCGGCTGATTGCCCCTATCACCAGAGGACGTCGCGAGAAAGACCAAGTGTCACAGGACATTGGCACCTCGGGCATCATCTGCAGCCTCTCCTCAACCACATGGTCAGCATAGCGGGACTCCTCCCCACGTGTATCGGCCACGGCCGCCATCCGGCCTATGCCAAGGAACGTCTCGCCAGACCAATGGCACGATGTCTCCCCACTCGCATCGCTCACCAGGTCCGGTATGCGTGATGGCACACACCCAGAGACGTTAATGTGAACAGAGTAGCAATCGCGCACAGAGAAAACGCGTCCCACGAAAAGACGCTCCCCTCGGCTCCGTGAAATCTTTCGGGCGGTCCCGAAATGTCAACGTGATCGGTATCTCAGACAAGATCCCGTATGCTTCTCCAAATAGAGATACCCAACAAAGACACTAGCTTCTCAACAAAGTGGCTATGCCACCAAAGACACGGAAGAACTAGCTGCTCTGCCTCAGTCCTCCTGAATGGCCGGAAATCTTCAAATGTAGGAGTGATTTCGTTGTACGAAAGGCTGTACACATTCCTCCGTACGTCCCGAGAATCGAGACGCGGCTCTCAAAAGATCCCAATTCGCATGAGCTCCTTCAAAGCCCAAACAGATTTAATCCCGTAATGGCCTTCGAAAAACCTTTTGTTACGCCTCGTGTGGTTCCGTACCCACGATCGAAAGTTGTCCAAATATCGCTCTTGCATCCGAGACGATAACTTGGGAAAGGGAGCCATGTCGAAGGTGAAGAAAACCTTAAGAAAGGGAAAGGAATTCAGCCGCATGAACAAAGCAATGCGCAGCTTTTCACCAATTGCAAAGCCGAAACCGCAATTTAAAGAATCTGGAAATTCGGTTCTAGTCCGGCCGGACTCCTCTCGCAATTGACTTGTCAACTCTGCGGCCTACCGCCTTAAAATTGGAAACATTTCCAAACCATGCCTGTTCCACTCCTATGAAATCTCGCGTGCTCGCCCGATTTCATTCAACCAATGTCAATATCCCTTCCGCCCCGGCTCGTGCAACGGTGCAAATAATTAAAAATTAGTGCATACATGCTTAATTTTTGACCGTTCAATTTTTAATGCATTTCTCTTTTTATTTAATTTTTGATTAACCTATTTGCTTATTTGCCGAAAATAACGAAGGTGATCATAGAATAAATATGCTGAGCATGTGTTCCGCCCACGGGCTCCTTTTTGCAAATACGGTTCAAATCAAAATTTGTTCCACGATAAATACATGCATTTTGTCTAAACAAAGCAAGAAAGAAAGAAAGCATTAAAAGGGGACTACTCGAGTCCCGCTCGTCATCCGTACACTCGACGCACCGCTTCCGCCGCCGCGGATCCGTCGCAAACAGAACTCGCCGAACTCCTCCAAATGGGAATAGGCAAAGGGCCTCCTAGGAGTACGCGAACTCGAGGACTCCCCCTCTCGCACCCCGAGTGCGCGAAGAAGGAGCTCCAAATCCGGCCGTTCCGTCCGCGGCGGCAAACCCTTGTGTAAAGTCCTCCCCACCGGGCGAGGAGCAGGCGAATCTCTTGGCCTGGGACGGCCCCCGATCACGGACGTCCACGCTCCTCCGGAACCGCACCGCATGAACTCCACGAGCCTCCTAGCGTAGGCGGACCACCCGTCCACCAAATTTCTTCATGGCATCATTATACGTACGGCCGTATACTGCGAACCAGAAAGTCATCGTAAAGCAAGCGAGAAGTACAGATGCAACATTTGCGTAATGCTACTATCAAATGCGAGAAAATCAAAAAATGGTGCTCACCGAAGCATTGGGGTCCGCCTGTATCGTGGTCTCGGCTCGCCCGGAGCGGGATCACAAGTCGCCTACGCGAACCGTCCACCCCTCGTACGCTAGCCTAGCTCGCGGGACTGGAAAATCTCGAGGACCTCCAGTGGACCTCGCCTCTCTATGCTTTGTACTGCGGCTCCTCAACCTCATCCTCAAGAAAACATCATAGGCGGCCCCCGCTATGATGTACTCCTGTAGTACACGCCCGTAGGTACCCCTCCGGCTCATCAATCGGCATCTCCTGGGATGCCGCATGTACAAAGGAGGATCCACCGACACCAAGTGGAAGAGACCTCGCCTATGCCGACGAGTCACCCTCTCCCCAAATACATGGCGTGCGGTGAAGTCCCACCAGTGAGCTTCCGCCGCCGTGTAGTCTCGCTGCACCGCACCGCGACATGATCGAACCTACTCCACCAGTCACTGGATCCTCTCGTAGAACTCCCGGTTTAGCGCCGAGAGATATCTCCTCGTTTGACACTAGAGTGCCAACTCTCGAAGAGACCGCCCTCTTCGCCTTTCTTCGCCAAACCAAAGCATGGCAGGGAACAGGGGGACGGTACGGCTCCTGATGTCCCAAGCTGCGGGACCGAACACCTCGTAGCACCGCACCGCCAAGAGAATGGAAAGTTATGTCGGCTACAAAGCGTATACATACGAGTACATAAAAGAGGCAAGGAAGAGAAAAAGTACGTGAACTTACATCCAAGACAAAGGCGTGAAGCGGCTAAATGAGTGCTCCTCTCCCCGCGAGAACTCCGTCCAGTGGAGTGGTAAAGCTCGGCCGATCAACCTCCCCACGCGAACCCCCTACGCGGCATCTAAGTCTACCACGACCCGAGCAAAGGGAAGTGACAAGACGTGTCGAAGTCGGGAATAAAGTCGCCGACAGCGCAAACCAAAGGAACCCTCGAACCAGACGCTCCGCGGTCATCCTCAAGGACCCCGGGATAAGCGGCGACACCTTCCTCAAATGATTCTCCATCGGCTCGCATCAATGCCTAAGCCCGGCATTGGTAATATCAAAACCCAAAGCAGCCTGCATAACCGCTTCCGGGGTGTAACCATCAACCCACACCCGGCGTGTTGCCATAAGTCGGCAACCCGTAATAGCGGCAAAATCCGTGGGAGTCACCGTCGCCTCCCCCATCTCGAAATGGAAAGTGTGGGTCGTATCCACTGGCATGCTCGCTCGGCGACGACATACATGGACTCGCCTCGGCGTATCACTGTCGCAGCTACGACATCGATAAACCCAGCCTAACCCGGAGTCAAGGCACCACCGCCGCGGACTCCTCTCTCCTCTCGAGCCACGTCCGGGATAATGCCCCACAATGCTCGCACCGCCTTAAAGGCACCCCGACTCTTCTAGGTTATGAGTATTAACCGTCCCCTGTCCCTCGTGCATAAACAAGACGAAGCAACGTCAACAAAAATGCACCAACGCATGTCAAAAGGATGCAATGTATACGGTTCTCATTCATTTCCTACGTATATTCAAATCATTTCGAAAACTCCGTCGAATCCGGAACTTTCAAATCATTTCGAAAACTCCGTCGAATCCGGAACTTTCAAAACATTTCGAAAACTCCGTCGAATTCGGAACTTTCAAAACATTTCGAAAACTCCGTCGAATCCGGAACTTTCAAAATCTTTCGAAAACTCCGTCGAATTCGGAACTTTCAAATTCTTTCGAATTTTTCGAAAATTTCGCTCCGTCCCGAATTAAAGCTACTTTAATTTTGGAAAATGCATCTAGACATGGAATTTTGCAACCAAAATTTTTATGTCATCCACCCGTAGTGTCAATTGAACTACATCCTAGTCAATTTCGACAAAGGCTCATAGCAAAGTCAAAAGCCCCAATTCGGGCACCAAAATCCCTAAGTTCATTCCTAACAAATTTCTAACATTTAAAGAATGCACATTCTTAAAATTAATGGAATTTGTAGGAAGCTTACTTGTCTTTCGATCCCTCCCTTGGAGTTGTGGCGGTCCCTCGCCGGATAAAACTCCGCCGGATTCAATGGAAGAGTAGTGGTTCGAATGGTCCGAACCAATCGAGTTCTTTCGTCATCGGTCCTTCCGTGGCGAGCCATTGGTCCTCCTTCACCCTCCATAGCAAATTTCCTTCACAAATACGAGCAAACCTTGCAATTTGGGTTGGAATTTTTCTCTCTTTTCTCTCCTCTCTCGCCGGCAACAATGGAAGAAAATGGCCTCTTCCTTCCCCAGCCTCGGCATTAAAAGGAATTGGAAATTCAGTAAAAGTCCGACCGGACTCTTACTGCACCAGGAAAAATTTTGCCCCTTTTGCCCCTCAACTTTTGGCAGTTTCAATTTTACCTCTTTTGGCCCCCCAAAAGTATAAAATTTCCTCTCAGTTAGACATTTCTAACACCCCATCCCCTGAGGATAAATTCTCAGTTAGTTTTCACTAACGCTCGTCTCCAGACGTTAAATTCTCAGTTAGACATTTCTAACACCCCATCCCCCGAGGATAAATTCTCAGTTAGTTTTCACTAACGCTCGTCTCCAGACGTTAAATTCTCAGTTAATTTTCACTAACGCCCGTCTCCCGACGTAAAAATTTATAATGGTCCTCACCATTAAATCCTCAATCGCGACCTTTCACGGTCCGATTTCAAGTCTTAATCGCGACCTTTCACGGTCCGATTTCAATTCTCAATCGCGACCTTTCACGGTCCGATTTCAATCTCACCGCGACCTTTCACGGCCGATTTCAATCTCACCGACCTTTCACGGTCCGATTCCAATCTCAATCGCGACCTTTCACGGTCGATTCCAATCCTCAATCGCGACCTTTCACGGTCCGATTTCACTCAATCGCGACCTTTCACGGTCCGATTTCACTCAATCGCGACCTTTCACGGCCCGATTTCAATTCTCAATCGCGACCTTTCACGGTCCGATTTCAATCCTCAATCGCGACCTTTCACGGCCGATTTCAATCTCACCGCGACCTTTCACGGTCCGATTTCAATCCTCAATCGCGACCTTTCACGGTCCGATCTCAAGCCTCAATCGCGACCTTTCACGGTCCGATTCCAAGCCTGTCCGCGACCTTTCACGGTCCCGATTCCAAGTCTCACCGCGACCTTTCACGGTCCGATTCCAACTCTCAATCGCGACCTTTCACGGTCCCGATTCCAAGTCTGTCACCGCGACCTTTCACGGCCCGATTCCAATCTCAATCGCGACCTTTCACGGCCCGATTTCAAGTCTCAATCGCGACCTTTCACGGTCCCGATTTCAAGTCTCACCGCGACCTTTCACGGTCCCGATTCCAATCTCAATCGCGACCTTTCACGGTCCGATTTCAAGTCTCAATCCGCGACCTTTCACGGTCCCGATCCCAATTCTCAATCGCGACCTTTCACGGTCCCGATCCCACTCTCAATCGCGACCTTTCACGGCCCGATTCCAACTCTCAATCGCGACCTTTCACGGTCCGATTCCAACTCTCAATCGCGACCTTTCACGGTCCGATTTCACTCAATCGCGACCTTTCACGATCCGATTTCAATTCTCAATCGCGACCTTTCACGGCCCGATCCCAATTCTCAATCGCGAACTTTCACGGTCCGATCCTAAGTCGCGACCTTTCACGGTCCGATTCCAACTCTCAATCCGCGACCTTTCACGGCCCGATTCCAACTCTCACCGCGACCTTTCACGGTCCCGATTTCAAGTTTCACCGCGACCTTTCACGGCCCGATTCCAATCTCAATCGCGACCTTTCACGGTCGATTTCAAGTATCACCGCGACCTTTTCACGGTCCGATTTCAGAGTCTCACCGCGACCTTTCACGGTCCGATTCCATCTCAATCGCGACCTTTCACGGTCCGATTTCAAGTCTCAATCCGCGACCTTTCACGGTCCCGATTTCAAGTCTCACCGCGACCTTTCACGTCCGATCTCGATTCTGTCGCGACCTTTCACGGTGCCCGATTCCAACTTCAATCCGCGACCTTTCACGGTCCGATTTCAAGTCTCACCGCGACCTTTCACGGTCCAATTTCAAGTCTCAATCCGCGACCTTTCACGGTCCGATTCCAATCCTCAATCGCGACCTTTCACGGTCCGATTTCAAGTCTCACCGCGACCTTTCACGGTCCCGATCCCAATTCTCAATCGCGACCTTTCACGGCCCGATCCCAATTCTCAATCGCGACCTTTCACGGTCCGATTCTAACTTCAATCGCGACCTTTCACGGTCCGATTCCAACTCTCAATCGCGACCTTTCACGATCCGATTTCAATTCTCAATCGCGACCTTTCACGGTCCGATCCCAATTCTCAATCGCGACCTTTCACGGTCCGATTCCAAGTCTCAATCGCGACCTTTCACGGTCCGATTCCAACTCTCAATCGCGACCTTTCACGGTCCGATTCCAACTCTCAATCGCGACCTTTCACGGTCCGATTTCAAGTCTCAATCGCGACCTTTCACGGTCCGATTCCAAGTCTCAATCGCGACCTTTCACGGTCCGATTCCAATCCTCAATCGCGACCTTTCACGGTCTGTTTTCAAGTCTCAATCGCGACCTTTCACGGTCCGATCCCAAGTCTCAATCGCGACCTTTCACGGTCCGATTTCAAGTCTCAATCGCGACCTTTCACGGTCCGATTCCAACTCTCAATCGCGACCTTTCACGGTCCGATTTCAATTCTCAATCGCGACCTTTCACGGTCCGATTTCAACTCTCAATCGCGACCTTTCACGGTCCGATTTCAATTCTCAATCGCGACCTTTCACGGTCCGATTCCAACTCTCAATCGCGACCTTTCACGGTCCGATTTCAATTCTCATTCGCGACCACGGTCCGATTTCAATTCTCAATCGCGACCTTTCACGGTCCGATTCCAACTCTCAATCGCGACCTTTCACGGTCCGATTTCAATTCTCAATCGCGACCTTTCACGGTCCGATTTCAATTCTCAATCGCGACCTTTCACGATCCGATTCCAACTCTCAATCGCGACCTTTCACGGTCCGATTCCAACTCTCAATCGCGACCTTTCATGGTCCGATTTCAAGTCTCAATCGCGACCTTTCACGGTCCGATTCCAACTCTCAATCGCGACCTTTCACGGTCCGATTTCAATCCTCAATCGCGACCTTTCACGGTCCGATTTCAAGTCTCAATCGCGACCTTTCACGGTCCGATTCCAATCCTCAATCGCGACTTTTCACGGTCCGATCCCATCTCTCAATCGCGACCTCTCACGGTCCGATTTCAATCCCCCATCTCGACCTTTCACGGTCCCATCTCAAACAGTCAATCCCGACCTTCGCGGTCCGACCTCCACTCTCCTATCAAGACCTTCGCTGTTCGTCTTCTCGGCAACAGCAATAAGCCCGAACCCCAAGGCACGAACGCCTTACAACAATCCCTCTTCGGCCATCCTCGTAAGCCCGAACACCTTTTCACTTAAGCAAGTGAACATTCATCTCCCCGGCCGCCAGTCGTAAGCCCGATCGCTCATCCCCAGCAGGATAAAACTGGCAACAGCAATAAGCCGAGCACCCAAGGCACGAACGCCCTCGTCAGCATCGCAACTCCGGTTTGAGGCGCCACACGCCCTCGAAGGTTTCAAGTCCCAGGTTCGGACGCCTCAACAGTCTCCATTCAGTACGGTGTACCTCGCGAATGGTCTCATCTGTGTTTAGACGCCTCCTAACAGTCTCGCTCAGTCAAGGTCCCCATGCGCGCCTCGCCCTTTTCGAACTACGATCGGCTTGATTCCCGCTCGGGATACGTAGGAATCCTTTTCGCTAAGGGTCCGGCCCGACCGCCTGTGTCTCCTTCAAAGTAAGGCATCCCGATTTGGATCCTTATCTTTTCAACGACCCTACCTCCTTCGGAGGAGACGTCGGCGAGGGCTAACTGTAAGTACCCAAATCCGGATCGTCCAAATCTGTCGAAAGTTAACCGAAATCCGCTAATCGGCCCGCTCCGGGTTAACCGGAACCCGTTAAACTTCCCGTGCTTTGTGCTAACGAGACGTCCCCGGATCGCTTGCCCGTGCATCCTGACGTCGAACCGTACTTAACACGTATCATCACACGTAAAAGCACGGCTTTCCTCGAAAACGCATTTTAGGCACTTTCAGGGCGTTTCGGACATTTCCTGACCGTTATTTTAAAAAACGGACAAAAGCTGGGACCGGGGACAAAATCCCACATGGTGGTGACTCAGAGGGGCACGTGGCAGCCATGCCACCTCCCTCTAGTCACCCTTCAATCAAATTCAAAGGGAAAAGACCAAAATACCCTGGTTTGCAAGCCAAGTCCGTGGGACTCACTTTGTGCACATTTTATGAAATTGCCAAGAAGTCCTTCAAATTCTCAAAAATACCACAAAACCCCCGGATTCGAGCCAAGTCCGTCCGACTCCTACCGCAATTTTCACCTATAAATAGAAGTTGCCGCCAAAGGCAAAGGGACATAATTTTTACACCAAAAATCACCACCCCCACGGCCTAAGCTTTTCACCCTCCCGAGCTCCCGTTCTGTCTCGATTCGCGTGAAACCTTCGTATTTCGGTCAAATACGCCCTTACAACTTCGAAACAACCTTTCGAATCACTTTCCGTGTCCCGTACACACCTCCCGAGCCAAAGGAGTCGACCACAGCCATAGGCATAACTCCTCTCTCTAAATCTCCCGTTCCGTCTCGGTTTACGCGCCGGTCGCTATAACCGCTTTTGAACGTCGTTATCGAAATGTAGACGCCTTCGTCTAACGGGGTCCGATACGTTTTAGCCCTCGATCCTCTTCTTTCCGTAGAGAAGTAATCACGGTTAAAACGGCGTTCCGACCCCGTTAGTTTACTTTTATGTCATTTACCATTCGGATCGATCGATCCGTTGATCGTCATTTATAATTCCGAGCCATTTGGCCTCGTTGATCGTCATTTACAATTCCGAGCCGTTTGGCCTCGTTGATCGTCATTTACAATTCCGAGCCGTTTGGCCTCGTTGATCGTCATTTACGAATCCGGATCGTTTGATTCCGTTGATACCGCACTTCAAATACTGTCATTTACAAAGTCCGATCCGTTTGGATCGTGATAGTATTTACTTTTCAAAGTCCGAGTCGCAACCCGATTCGTTGATCGCATGTCATTTAATACGCATTTTTCCCGTAAAAGTCATTAACAATGTAATGCCCGATTCAAAACCGGAGTTCGTCCGTCGAACTCTCTTTCAAAACGCGCGAAATGACGTTCGGCCTCCGAACGCTCATCTTCAAACTCAAAGCCGCCATTTGACACTTAAAATCATTTAATACGCATTTTTCCCGTAAAAATCGTTAACAATGACTCGCCCGGTTCAAAAAAATCGGAGTTTGACCTTCGAACTCCTTTTCAACTCAAAATCGACGTTTGCCACGCAAATGCTCATTTCAAACTCAAAGTCGACGTTTGCCACGCAAACGCTCATTTCAAACTCAAAATCGACGTTTGCCACGCAAACGCTCATTTCAAACTCAAAATCAACGTTTGCCACGCAAACGCTCATTTCAAACTCAAAATCGACGTTTGCCACGCAAACGCTCCTTTCAAATTCCAAACCGACGTTTGCCACGCAAACGCTCATTTCTGTCTCAAACCGACGTTTGTCATTCAAACGCTCGTCTTTTCAAAAGTCACCTAATCAACGTTTGTCATTCAAACCAAGATTAAGCTTGTCATTCAAGCCCCCATTTCAAAAGACACACACACACACACACACAATTTCGAGAAAGGTAGAAAGACTCGTCATGCGAGGCGTTTCGGGCGATCTCGTAATACTCTACCCGAAACGTAACTTGACCTCCGAACCTAACAATCTCTGGTACAAAAAAAGCTTTTTACTCGTTTTTGCTGCCAATAAAAATGATCTCTTTTTTCAAAGACTTTTCCTAAGTTTTTGCTACCAATAAAAACGACACCTTTTCACAATAGCCGTTTCCCAACGTTTGGGCTCAAAATACAAAAACCGCGTGGCGACTCCTCATTTTGTTCCTTCCCATGAAGCGAGGTCTCAGACACCAACCCCTCCGCGAAAGACAACCGCCTTTTCCGCGCCCCCCGCCCGCGCGCGAAAAGATCGGGTAATTTCAGGGAGGTGGAATGAATGGGTCTCCGGACGCCATCTCTCAATGCCTTCAGCAACCCATAATCGTACTGAATTCTCCCTATATAATGAATCCCACTAAAGCAACATTCGGCTAATATCAACAATATCCTCGGTGCTAGTCTATCCGACAATGTGGCGCCACAACAAAATGAAAGCGGACTAGTAACATACTGTCCGACCCAAATAAAATGAGCTCTATGACCCTCATGTGCAGTCAAAACAAAGTTATCGATAGACCCATGATCAATAAAGGTATCCATTGTTTCAACAAAAGAAACACAATTTCAATATCAAATAAATACATATATAAACATATAGATTTTGAAATATCAATAGCAAATACTTCTACTTCTCCAAAATTGAGTTCAAAATTCCAAAATTTCAAATATACCACAATGAAGTTCAAATATACCAACTATTGAGTTCAAATATACCAAAAATGGAGTTCACATGTACTAATAATTGGGTTCAATAACAACACTAATATTCAAGGAAATCCTAATAATTTCAATATATACAAACCAAAAATAAAGCATATACACAAATCAAAGCAAAAACCTAATTTTAAAGTGCTTAAAATAGCTTAGAAATTTAGTTCAAAACCCAAATTTTAACATGTACAACTACCCTATTTTTGACACTAATTCAACAGGTATCCAATTCAAAGCAAAATCATCAACTCATAATGAAGAAGGATAAACTTTGATGTAAACTTATAATGACAAAATTAGATGGTAAAAAGCTTGGATTTGATGATAGCAATTGCAACATTTTTCTTCTTCTCCCTTCTCCCTTACTTAGACACTTAGGTTACTTCTAATTACCAATTAAACGCCAATCAGATTAACCCTAATTTAACTAAACTCGCTACATGATGTAGCGAGTTTCAACGGTAACATGTTGAACTCGATACACCATGTAACGAGTTGTAAAAAGTTGATAATTTTGAAAAATAGCTTCAAATGTGAATTATTTTGTAATTTATATTTTTAAAATGTAATTATTTGAGAAAAAAATCCACCCGAAGGACTCCTACTTTAAATGAAAAAAAAAGGCATGTTAAGGTCCCAATTGTAGCCGATTGACAGGAAATCACAAGTCGGAGGTTCGAATTGCAACAAATTTCGTTCTCTGGCCGCATATATAAGATTATTAGCACATGCCCGTGTCCAAGGCCACGTAATTTTTTTTAATTTTTTTTTAAATTAAAAAAAAATTTAAGGGCAAAATGGGAAAGGGACAAATGTATGAGGGCAAAATAAGAATTTCCCCCCGTGGAACTGTTCATTCCACTGCTCAAAGGTAAATACTAAATACAGGGAACGAAAAATTCCAACCCTGCCCTTGCCCGTCTCGTGTGTGTATACACGAGATGTTCTCACTTATCCCGTGTGAATCTACACGAGATGTCTCGTGTACATATACACGAAATAAATGTCGTGTATATGCACACGAGATGTCTCGTGTAATTTCACACGAGATGAGTGAGTACATATCATGTACGTATACACGAAATGGTGTCTGAACCTGCATTTTCACAACAGCAACAACAAAAGCAACTAGAACTGAAATTTGTTTCTTGATATGATAGCACATCTCCACAAAACAGTGGGAGGGTGAAATTACCCGGGATTTCGCGCGGGCGAAACGCGGTTGTCTTACGCGGGGGGTTGGTGTCTGAGACCTCGCTTCATGGGAAGGAACAAAATGAGGAGTCGCCACGCGGTTTTTGTATTTCGAGCCCAAACGTTGAGAAACGGCTATTGTGAAAAGGTATCGTTTTTATTGGTAGCAAAAACTTAGGAAAAGGCTTTTGAAAATGGGGATCATTTTTATTGGCAGCAAAAACGAGTAAAAAACTTTTTGTACCAGAGATTGTTAGGTTCGGAGGTCTAGTTACGTTTCGGGTAGAGTATTACGAGTAGAGCCGTCAATACGGGAATATGGGACGGGACGGGACAAAATTACGTTGTCCCACGACGGGAACGGGACGAAACGGGACGGGACAAAACGGGACGGGACGAAAATACTCCGTCCCATCCCGTCCCATTTGTGGGACACGGGATCCCGCGGGACCCAAACGGGACGAAAATACTTCGTCATCAATTAAGTTTATCTTTCTCCCTCACTAAGAAGAAAAAGAACAAGTTTATTGCTAAGGTCAAGACCACATAGCAGCCTCAGACCGATTGCCTCAACAATGTTCTCAAGTTGCATAGGGTCAAATAATGCAAGGGTTTAATGCTATGAATGCAAAAATGTGTGTGAGATCAGGTACACAATCTTACTCCTTCAGTTCCTAAGTGGAGATGATCAGTGTTGTTTCTTTTTTTTTAATCCAAAAGAAAATTTAAAATTCTCCAAACTTCAACAAACCGACAGTGTTTCTCAAAATTGTCAAAAGAATTCAGATGCAATACTTTGTATCTCAAGTTTTGCTGCAAGTGAGACCTAATACTTGTACGGGTCAATACGGGAAAACGGGATGGGACGGGATAAAAATAAATTGTCCCGCGACGGAAACGGGACGATACGGGACGGGACGAAAACGGGACGGGACTAAAATATTCCGTCCCATCCCGTCCCATTTGTATGGCGGGACGGGACGTCCCGACGGGACCGTCCCAACTTGACGGCTCTAATTACGAGATCGCCCGAAACGCCTCGCATGACGAGTCTTTCTACCTTTCTCGAAATCGTGTGTGTGTGTGTGTGTGTTTTGAAATGGGGGCTTGAATGACAAGCTTAATCTTGGTTTGAATAACAAACGTTGATTAGGTGACTTTTGAAAAGACAAGCGTTTGAATGACAAACGTCGGTTTTGAGTTTGAAATGAGCGTTTGCGTGGCAAACGTCGATTTTGAGTTTGAAATGAGCGTTTGCGTGGAAAACGTCGATTTTGAACCGTGCGAGTCATTGTTAACGATTTTTACGGGAAAAATGTGTATTAAATGATTTTAAGTGTCAAATGGCGGCTTTTAGTTTGAAGATGAGCATTCGGAGGCCGAACGTCATTTCACGCGTTTTGAAAGAGAGTTCGACGGACGAACTCCGGTTTTGAACCGGGCATTACATTGTTAACGAGTTTTACGGGAAAAATGCGTATTAAATGATATGCGATCAACGAATCGGGTTGCGACTCGGACTTTGAAAAGTAAATACTATCACGATCCAAACGGGTCGGACTTGTAAATGACAGTATTTAAAGCAGTGTCAACGGAATCAAACGATCCGGAATCGTAAATGACGATCGACGAGGCCAATCGGCTCGGAATTGTAAATGACGATCAACGAGGCCAAACGGGAGCTCGGGAAGGGTGAAAATGGCTTGTGCCGTGGCTGTGGTAAAAATTTGGGAGTCATTTGTTGTTTTTTTTTTTGACAGCAACTTCTATTTATAGGTGAAAATTGCAGTAGGAGTCCGGACGGACTTGGACTGAATCCAGGGGGTTTTTGGGTATTTTGGAAATCTGAGGGACTTGCTGGCAATTTCAGGAAAAGTGCACAGGGAGTCCTACGACTTGGCTTGCAAATCGGGGTATTTTGGTCTTTTCCTCAATTTGATTGAAGGGTGACTAGAGGGAGGTGGCATGGCCGCCACGTGCCCTCTCGAGTCACCGGCCTATGTGGTAATTCGTTCCCCCGGTCCCGGTTTTGTCCGTTTTTAAAATAACGATCAGGAAAATGTCCAAACGCCCGGAAAGTGCCGGAAAATGCGTTTTTCGTGGAAAGCCGTGCTTTTACGTGTGATGACACGTGTTAAGTACGGTTCGACGTCGGATGCATGGGCGCCGGACGTCTCGTTGGCACAGCAACGGGGAGTTTAACGAGTTCCGGTTAACCTGGAGCGGGCCAGTTAACGGATTTCGGTTAACTTTCTGACGGATTTGGACGATCCGGATTTGGGTACTTACAGAGGGACCAATAGACAAATTGTATACGAAATAAAAGTGTTAACAAGGATAAGCATATAATTCAAACATCCAAACATTCATACAAACTTTATAATTCAAAAACCATTACACATATACTATTCCCTACGTAATCTTTCTCTTCTTGCATGATTATCCTGATCATAGAGTTCATTAAATGTTGCTATCCTATCTCGGTATCGGAGGATCAGTTGACTTGCGCTTGGATCACGTGTTCCCTCCAAGTGTTCGGTGGTGGTGGTATTGGGTAATCATTGCCTCGACATGTGCAAATGCAAAGTAATAACGATTAAATACAACGAATTTAAGTAAGACACTTAAATATTACAAATATAGATGAGACAGTTAAGTATCATACCAATATAAAATGGTTTGTCACTTGTCCCACCACAACTGTGTTTATCGGTGGTCCTACTCCTGCTGGTACAGCCACCTTTGGAAGGCATAGCCGCCGCTAGCCGAGTACGAAATGAACGCAACATTATACCTCATGGCAATGATGTGCCCAAGATCCGGGAGGTCCATCCAATAAGTATTGTCCGTCACGGACATAGCAAGCAATCCTACGTAAGAGTTCCTTTACATTTATCCAAGTTAGAACTCTTTGATAAAGGTCTTGGCGAGCATGCACCTCATTGTAACAGTCTGAGCGCACTCGAGCCCACATCTCCTCATCTCCGTATATCTGTGCTGCTACGGCTCTATAGCCACAATGTCCATCAGATGCCACATCTGTGATCCCTCCAATAAATGGGATAATGAAAGGTGGAAAAGACGTCAAATACGTAGAGTTTGTATATACTAGTGTGATTGGTGTCCCATTTCCCTCTCCACGACCACGACCACCCGAGTCCTCGTCCTCGGCCTCGCCCTCGACCCCGTCCTCTCCCACGACCGGAAGCAGCTAGTGGTGGATGAGACGTAGGAGTACTAGCAGGGGTAGATGGTGTGGGTTCTGAAGCTGATTTCCGTTTGTGCGTGGACTCCAAACTCGCTTGGGTTGATGCAATGAATGCAGATCTAGACCTGAAATAGGGCAAAGAAAAGAGTGAGAAGCATTCATACTATCAACATGCAAATCAAATACATCAAGAACGTAAAGTGTGAGCCAAAAATGACTGAAGATCTATACCCTTTGCTAGTCGAGGATGGTGTAGCGGGGGACTCGAAAAAAGTTGTTAGTATGCTCCTAATCTGACGGTTCTCTGGAACTTTCGGTCCGGGGTTTATTCGCCTTTGAAATATGATCTGGCTCGTAAGCATCTCTTGTATGGTGATTTAGCCCTTCTTCCATCGTTTTGAATAACTTTCTCCTTACTGGTTCAGGTGCTTTCTCAAATTTATTCAACATAGCTTGAAAAATTGTCTTTATTTATTGAAGGCTCAGATGGAGGGTTGTTTACTTCAATGTCCAACTTCTTCCAAAAATCATGAATCGAGGCCAGCTCAATTCGTCCCCCACAGTCCTCTATCCGTGCAATCATGACTACATGGAAGTTCATGTGTTCGCCTGTAGTAACACCCGTAGGCAGCCTCAGTGATGACATTACCCCCATTACGACCCCGCTTGATTTTCTGAAGTCGACCCCGCTCTTGTCTGATAATGCGCAAGGCTTCCGTTGACACTTTAGTCAATATGTTGTGATACAGATTACGGGTCCTCAAATCAATTGGAGTTCTGGTCTTTGATCTATTCATACCCTGTTTGATATTTTTTAGTTGGATATCGAAGATCTTATGAGCCTTTTTGAAGATTGTGTCAAAAGTAGAAGAAGCACTCCCCAATGCCTTCTTCAACCTGTTATGCTCACCCTCAGTCCTGTTTGTGGTATGGGTCCCAAAGTGTGGTAACACATCCGTGTGCATGGACATAATATTCTGAGAGTATGGAGTAATCCATGTATCGCGGAGGTAATCCAATAATACAGGATAAGATCTGAAACGGTCGCAAAGCCCTTGCCAATGTTCGTCCCATTCGCCGGAGGTAGGGGCTGAGATTGCATAATTGAAACTCCTCATGAAGTATGAAACCGGCAGAATCGCGTCCGCTCCGGTACCATAAGGAGTCCAAACAACCTGTGAGTAGACTTTGTTAGGCAAAGTCTACATAATAACAGAGGGAGTGTAACAATTTGAAACAGTTTTAATATGAATAACTCACCCTGTCAACATGCATCGTGTCAAGAGTGCGGCGATACTGCACTAGATGATCTAATCCCCTCACGCTGTATCGATGCGTGACCATCTATGGGCTCTCGCCCTGCCGCCGCGGTGCGGGTCAGAAAGTCGCCGGATATCTGGGAAGTACTCGTATATCCAGCCCTGAGATGTATGTAAAAAAGTATTAAATACTAATCAAATGCAACATGTAATTACAAAGGGGGGGGGGAGTCGACAGAGTAAAAAGAAAGTGAATAGAGTAAGATGTACCTCTAGCAGAGTCGCACAACCACCCATCTGCTTGCATCCGGATCTGGACGCCTTTCCCAACTCTCGGTATAAATATGCCAATGTAGCTGATCCCCAGGAGAAAGTGGGGAGTCTCTCAAGATCCATGCATAGAGAAAGGTAGGCTGCGGGCACCTTATCCTGACTCTTATCCACGAACATTGTGGAACCCAAGAGGTGCAGGATATACGCAGAAGCACGCTGGGAATCTGTCATGCGCCCTATACGGGAAGAAAAGAGACGCCGGACATCCTTTAATAAGTACCCAGTGCCGCCCAAAACGAGGTGTCTAGTGATGCCGGATAGGTCAGGCACTGGATCCGGATACCGAACAGGTGTACCTACACAGCTGATACCTGTAAATTGAAGATGAAATAACACATTTTAGTACAAGAGATGAATGTAGATAGTTAATATAGTCTTGAAATTGATAATATATAACAACATACCCATGATATGAAAGAAGTCGTGTAACGTAATGGTCATCTCCCCCCACGGCATGTGGAACGAGTTAGTCTCAGGAGACCACCATTCCAAAGATGTCGTCAATAGCGCATGGTTAGGCCTCTGAATGGTGGCATCGTGCAGCTGCTGGATGCCCGATGCATCAACGAGGGTCACCATGCTCTATCAGTAGCCTCCAATTCATCACGCTTGAACCTGTTTATTCCAAACAAAAAATATAATCAATACACGAGATCGAGAAAAGTATGGGATGATAATTAATGGAATATTTAGAGTGTGTGCCAAACAACTTCAAGATTTTAATAAATTCACATAAATGATTATCTTACTTTTGCAGATGCAGCAGTCTCGTATGGAAAGTCACCACTGACTCACTAGTGGCGTCCCTCCAAATCTCTCGGGCTCTGTGATCACCAAACCCGTATATAAGTGAAACATTCTCTGGGCCGCCATCTGGGTCACTCTGAATCTGCCATGATGGTGGCTCCTCCTCACCCGCACCCTGCCTCCTTCTCCGTCCCTGCCCTCTAGCCACATCCTGACCCCTCCCCCTCCCATGTCTCAAAGGTCTAACATCACGTATCTCCTCCTCCTCCTCCTCCTCCTCCTCATCATCATCATCCCTCCCCTCCTCCTCCTCCTCCTCATCATCATCATCCCCACCCTCCTGCTTCGCCTCCTCATCCTCCTCACCACTATCATCAGAATCAGAAGATGCCTCATCATCTCCTACATCCTCCTCACCACTATCATCAGAATCAGAAGATGCCTCATCATCTCCTACATCCTCCTCAATCTCATGCTCAAACCCAGTATCAGGCTGCTCAGGCTGCTCATGCACGACAGTCCTATCATGTATCTTTTTGCTGCGTTTATCTGCTCAGGTCATACGTTCACGTGCCTACAAAAAAACAAATAAGTAGGGGTGTGCTCGGTACGGTTCGGCTCGGTTTTAGGCTAAAACCGTTACCGAATCAAAAGTATTCGGTTTCTAATTTTAACAAACCGCCACCACTCGATTTTAGCTCGGTTTGGTGTAGTCGGTTTTCGGCTTCGGTAAGTGTCGGTTCGGTAATATTCGGTCTTAAAACCAATCTTTTTTTTTGACACCCAACAACTGGTTCATTATTTTAACACAATTATTCATCATACTACACAACCTTGAGAAGATAATGGCAACCTTAAAAGCACAACAAAAACAACCTGCTTCCCAAAATTTTTACCAGAAAACAAGCCAACAATGCAGCCGGAGCATTCTCCAACCCTTCATTCATGTTTTCCACATACACAATCTTCCCTTGCTTATACAGACTTGACAAGCGCCGCATCAAGCATTTCTCCATCCACATTGTCAAAATATATATCAATACCGATATTGCGAATTGCGATCAGCAGATCAAGCGATGGGGGAGAATACGAATAGGCGTCATATTTAATTTGGCTAATTGGCTAATTGGCCAAATTAAAGGATATTCTCAAGCGATGTGAGCCTGTAAGGTTAAAGGATATTTATTTAATTTGGCTAATTGGCTTTGACTTTGACAAGATTTACTAAATCTTGTAAATCTTGAAGATACTTTTTATTTATTTAATATATATTGAAATTGAATAGATGTAAAATTATAGTAAATATTATGAATATTTATTATTTAGAAGCATATCGGTACGGTTCGGTACGAGTAATCGGTGTGAAATCATGTATCCCAAACCGAACCGATAAATTCGGTTTTTCAATATTTCATAAACCGTACCTATCCATTTAACCGTTGGTACGGTTTTTCGGCGTCGATTTTTTCGATTTTATTCGGTTATTTTCGATTTTTCGATTTTTCTGCTCACCCCTACAAATAAGAGACAATAAATTAGCTATTTAGCATTTATAACTGAATATGAACGATGTAAAGAAAAAGAGTGGACATTGGGCACATCTCGTGTGAACTCACACGAGAAGCATCTCGTGTGAACTCACACGACATGCTTCTCGTGTGAGTTTACACGAGATGCTCCTCGTGTGAATTTACAAGAAATGATTTCTGCCATTAAAATCAACTTAAACCCAGTTCATACAAAAACTGGGAAATCAATTGAAGCAATCAAACAAAAATTAGACATTGAAAATTTAAGGAATGTAAAATTAGGTTAAAATTAGGTTTAAATCGCATTACCTTCTTTACAGGCACGATGGTAGAAGTGGAGGCGGCGGCGATGACAGTGGCGGTAGCGGCGGCGAAAGTTCCGGCAGGGACTGCCGAAATTTTTACTCGAGCCATGGCTAATGATTTCTTTTGTTCGTCGTACGTAATGAGAGAGAGAGAGAGAGAGAGAGCGAGGAAGAGGAAGAGGGAGAGTGTTTTGAATATGAAATGAAAAAAATAAAATAAAATTATACTCCCTCCGTCCCAATAATAGCTTCCCATTTTGCCATTTTGGGTGTCCCGTTAATAGCTTCCACTTTCCTTTTTTGGCAAAGGAATCTTCACTATTCCCTCCACTCATTCTCTCTCCTCCATTATTTTAATACTCACAACACCATTATAATTTACTATTCTCTCCACTCATTCTCTCTCCTATTTTCAAATTACACTCACATCATTTTTACTTCCCCCCCAATTCCTTAATTTGCGTGCTGCCCAAAAAATGGGCAGCTCTTATTGGGACGGAGGGAGTATAAATGAATATTTTGATAATTTTGTTGGTTTCTGTATTTAACTATATTTCTGTTCAAAAGAGGGTTCCATTTATAATATACTCCCTCCGTTTCACGTGAATGTAAACTTATTTTCATTTTGATCCGTCCCACGTGAATGCAAACTGTCCAAAATGGAAATAAATTTATTATTTTATATTCACCCTATCCCACCCACTCATTCTCTTTCTTCATTTTTTACCACACAATTTATTCAACCAACTCTACTCATTCTCTCTCTTCATTTTTTACCACACATTTTTATTATCTTAATAATATTTCTTAATTATCGTGTCCGGAAAAATGGTTCACAAATATTAGATCGAATTCTCCGACCTCTCCCACACACAGAAAAGAGTGCGTCTGTGTGTTTCTCAAATCGCTCCGTCATGCACCCCCTGCCCTTCGTTCAAAACCCTGGATAATTCACAGCATTTCATACCTACATTCGATTCCCTCTTCAATGGCCGGAGGTCTGCGAGATCAAGCCTTGTCTCTCCTCGCCGCCGCGAACAACCATGGCGATTTGGCCGTTAAGTTATCTTCGTTGAAGCAAGCCAAAGACATCTTGTTGTCTGCAGACTCTTCCCTCACTTCTGAACTTTTTCCCTATTTGGTCGAACTCCAATTTTCTCCTGAAAGCCTTGTCAGAAAAGCCCTCGTCGAGTGAGTTCCTTTTCCGTTAGTTTTAAACATTTTTTTATGTGTTTGTGTGCGTGATGTGTTTGGTTAGGTTATGAACTTACAATTGACCATTACCTTGGTGACTAGAAACTTGTGCATTTTTGCCATCATTATCTTGTTATCAATTATCCGTTGTTCTGCATGTGATTTATTTAGCAAATGGGGAATGCTGAACCTAATGTTAAATCTTTACTTACTCTTTCGTTTTCGCCCTTTGCACCATTATTTCTTCTTTTAACTCTTTTTTCCCGCAAGTCTCTTCTTTCAATCTATGACATATGATGATTCATGCTATAGCCGACCCGAAATTATTTTGAGAATAAGGCTATGTTGTTGTTGTGTTCTAACAGTGTTTTTCTGATGCATGGAAATTTATATACTTTTTTCAGTAGCAGGGTTCAATGCTATATGCTTGGGAATGTATGTTCTTTAGTGTTGTAAGGCACATTAGTGCTCCACAAATAAAGTGCACCATTTGTCTGATGAGTTAATGGTTGCCAGCAATCAGAGAATGAGTGAAACGGTCTATTTATTTAGCATTCTTTGGAAAGAGAGGACCACATCCCTATCAAAGACATCCTTAACACATTGTCACATTGCAAGACGATGCAACTGCTACTTGTAATGATAGTGTTTCTGGCCGTTATCTTATTTATATGAGTTTTAAAGTGGCCACTTCCTCTATTCTGTAGGTAATGCCGTAATGCTAAGGATTCCAACTTTTCATCCCAATTTATGTGGGAATGGATGTCGGTGTCAGGCATTAGTCACTTAATTGTGGGGCCATACCTAACCAATCTACGCATTGCTCTACAGATTGGGATGAAAAGTTGTGATCCCTTTCATTTTCCCTACGCATCAAGAAATCCATAGCTAGTAAATCTTAGGCTGTCTTGTTAGTTTCTCATTCCTGGCTCCATCTAGAACTTCTGTGTAGACAGACACTGCTTTGCAGATATGTCATGTTCTAATATTTGTTTCTTTGGATTGTAGAACAATTGAGGAGATTGTGTTGGAATCGATGGAGTATTCATCATTATTAGTGCCAGTGTTGTTGATCCTATTAAATGACCATGATTCTGTTGTTGCAAGACTTTCCGTTGTTGCTGGCGCAAATATCTTCTGGAGTGTATTACAGGAGTTAACGTCACAGGTCTCTCTCCTTTTTTCTCCTGGCTCCATTGTTGATATGTACTAGTCAAAAGTATTTTTACTTGAGTTTATATGGTTATCTATTTTGTTCCCTCCAATAAATTTTCGTGATTATTTCTACCCCTTGAAGCTAGAATCTAACTTACCTTTATAGTCACAATTTTCAAGTACATTTGCTGTTCCGAGTACCTGAATCTCATTTTGTGCTTATATTTCTGCATTGTTATAATAAAAAAATTACTAAATTATTCTTATGCTGCAACACCTTAAACTCTTAGTTGATGGTCTTGGTCATTTTGAAAAAGTAGTTCCTCGGTCATTTGATTGCTATGTATTACGTTTGATCTCAAAAGGTTTGGGGATTATTAACATTAATCGTTAAACTGATTATTGCTATTGAATCACCTCAACAATCGGCACACTACTACTCAAGGAACATGAAATAAACACAGCTGTTAAATTTTCAATTTTCTCTCTGAAGGTTGATTCATTTACTGTGGCATGACAACGGAAGTTATCGTAGCTAGTTTGCTGTCAAACCTACTTTCTTGTAGAGAAAATTGATTCATGTTTACTGTGGCATGTACAAACAATACAGAGGTTGCTGCCAATTCTTGGATACAACATTGCGTTTCAAGTAGATAAACTTATTTATTCTAATGCAGAGTTCTAATTTATGTATTGCTTCTGTTTTTTGGCCATTGATACTGAGGTTGAGTTATTTTAATGTCGGTGCGGAGTTTTTCATGCGTGCACTTTATCTAGTCTTCCAATCTACATACCAGCCTCGTACTGAAGTTTAAATTTCTGTATTTACTTTATCTTTCTTACTCTTTCCTTGCTCCCCTCTTTTTGCCGCTACATTTTGAACTGTTAAAATGTATTTCTTTAACATTGTAGTTTCACCGGCGTGGTATGGTTGAGAGGTGGCTGGAAGAGCTTTGGACATTGATGATCAAGTTCAAGGAAGCCGTTTTCCGCATTCCACTGATGGTATGTATCAATTTTTTATGTTTCTCTTATAAAGAAAACAACTTTTTTTGTTGTGCTGTAGTTTATTGCCTATCACTGGATTCAGGAGTATCATGCATTGTTTATGATTGAAAATGTGATCCTAATCTACTTTCTTGAAACCAACTCATTTCCATTAACTTCTCTTTATTTACTTTATGATATGAGTCATCTTAGTATTTTTTTGTGGCAGGTCAATTTTTTACCCTTGTTGGTTGATTTGTGATCTTGGTTTTGTTTAATGTACATTAGATGATGAAAATAATGGCTTCTTTCAAGATTGAGTAAAAAACGTCCTGTCTTGTTTATGGTAACTCATTAGTCTATAAGTTGGGGGAGTTCTCTTCGTGAATGATAAGACTATTGACTATAGTACTCGTTGAAGTGCAAGAGGTCTATTTTGTGTAGCTTTCTTCAAATTCTCGGCATATCCTGTAAGCTAGTTGTGTTTTCCGTCTTTAACGTTGGCCTATGAAGGAAATCTGGTGGGAAAGACAAGCTGGCCCAACTTATCAGTTTCGGATGCATGTTTTGGTTGCTCACCATTGAGGGGAATCTTGCACTCTAATATACAAGATATAACTTGAGACAAGCATTGTTAAATTTCTTGGAGCCTTTTGGTAAAGTTTATTCATTCTTGTTAGTTGTGCCCAATGAAGTAGCTTGACCAAACAAAGGATGCAGAACTGAGGCATCAGTTTACCATATCTTTTAGAGGTACTTTCTCAAGGCAGGTCATGATCATTGCTGCATAGGCAAGATTTTGAGACTGGAGAAGTTAAGATTGACATATTTTATGAAGCGCCGATTAGGGTGAGATGCGGTGTGGGTACGGTGATATATATAATCTGAAAACATAGGATACACACACACATATATATTTTAATAGTCTTACTAATACTATGTAGATTATGAGTACATTTGAGAGAATAATGGAAGTGGATAAACCTTGAACCTCTATAAGCAAGACTTTTTTCACATCGACTTACTTCCTTAGTTTCTTTTACACTTCTTGCATTAAATTTAAGAAAACTCCTTTCTTAGTAAAATTAGATTTTTTAATCCTAGTTGAAGTATCGAAGGTTATCAAGACAAGTACAAGAGGTATCCTATCCGACATCAGTATTGTCTTTGACAAGTCTTTGATATGGTTATGATTTTGTAGTATCCTTGCTTCATGGGACAAATTGTATCAAACTTAACTGCTTTTTCTGTTTCCTAAACCTCATCCTGAATTCCTGATGGAACGAGGATCCTACGATTGCATGGGTGAACTGATTATGTTATTTAGGCCCTTTCTGTTTCCTATAGACTGACATCCTAAGCATTACCTGCGAAGTCAGTGTTAGTGTGTAACATATTTATTCCATTATAATATTCACCTGGTTTCACTTGTTAATGGTGTATATTCTTCAATTTACATGTGTTTCTCAAAGCTGAAGAGCAATATAGAAAATGTTGGCTGCACAAAGAATGTAGGATTTATGCCTAATGTGTTGTTCCATTATCCATTGTGTCATCAATATAAGTTCACCGCATCGAGCTGAATAATTGGGAAGCACTATAGAATGGCCACGAGACAAGAGGTTATGTGGTGTCATTTCTTTACGTGTCTATGCTACTTCTGTTAATAGCCTTTAATGCAGGTGGGGGGGGTAAACAAATTAGAATATGGTCTGCGTATAAGTAGTTACTCATTTTCTACTTCTATACATTCTTTTTTTTGTGGAGGGGGTTACCAGTTTTTGGAATTTAGTGATGTTTTTGCATTGTGTCTGTCTTCACCAAGTCTTTTTGAAATTTGAAATTCACAGCTAATGAAATTCTATCTTTACATAATTGTAGGGTGGTTCTATTGGCCCAAAAATATTGGCAGTTAAGTTTGTGGAAGGTTTCGCATTGCTTCTGACTCCCGCTAATTCTGAAAGAAGAAGTCCAGAAGGTATTTCATCTTTGAGCATCTTGAGTTCAGGGTTTTTGTTGCTGTGATGTTTCTGGTTTTCCTGTTTGTCTATTTTTGTTAAGTTGTTCACGTTTAATATTTATCAATGTTGCTTTCTATAGCTGTTAGGACAGCATGGGCCTTCAACGCTTCATGGCTGGTTGCTGGCCATCCTATATTAGACTCAGATGCACTAAAGTCGGAGGCAAATAGAGCTTTTGACATTCTAGTAAAGCTGTTGCGATCAGCTGGTAATCTTCCGGGTGTTGTTTTAATCTCTGTTGTCAATAAGTGAGAGCTTGCGCGTTCTATCTTTTCCCCATTTCTACTTGCGTCAGGCATAATGTTTGCAACACTTCTACCAGGGTATTTACTATTTCAGACTACTGATATTTTGTCTTCTAGGCAATTAAAGCTTGAGAATAACCAGCATCAGTTGGCAACGCACATCCTAATATAGACATTTGGGGTAAATGATTAAGGTGTGAGATAGGAATGTGTAAATTAGTTGGATATAACCAGAATGGAAACTTGAAGGAGTTGCAAATATAAAGATTGAGAATGGAAGGTTAACTGAACATAACTACAACAGAACAAAATTTCATGTGGCCAAAAGTAGTGCATCACGGAGTTGAGAAAAAACCACGTGGACTGCTATGAGAGCTTCTTTATCTCCCACCTACCTCAATAGCTTCATATAAAACTTATAAGCACCAATCTTTTGTTCTGATATTGTTGGTCTTTTTTGTTATTTTATCGCCGCATTAGTTTTCCAATTACAATTTTATTTTTTTTTAAAGAAAATTGAGCTTGGCAAATTTTATGATCTGGGCTTGACCTTGAGGCTGGTCTCGAGAGCTCCAGCCAGTATCTCCACATTTAAGCCTAACCAAGCAAAATATGAGATGATAAGAGAACTTATACACCGTACCTGTGCTTATCTCAATAATGTTTAGATTGGGTTATGCCTGATCATTTTCCTTCTTGTTCTTTGAATTGGGATTTGCCACTGTAATAAAATCTCTAGATTCAGAAATCTACCAAGCTTTTGAAGTCATCAATACAATTTCATCACAGCCTTAGTAGATAGGATTTGTTTATAGTACTTCAGTGTTTATGCTCTTCTGTTTGCTGGTGGCATTGCTATGGGGCGATGATTTTTTTTTTTTGAATATGGATGCCAGCTTGCCTTTTGGGCCCAGTTCTACTATTCTTAATTTTTGGAGGGCGTATTGAAGTTTGTAAGCTGGTCGTAGTACATCTTCTACTGCTTGTTTATGGTATTGTTACAGCATGAGGTGCAGCACTTTATCCGAGCTTAAATGGAATTGGTGGTATGCGTGGGACTGATGAATTGGTGGTTCATATTATAGGAAATAGGAGTTAGCTGATGTTACACTATCCTGATAGAAATGACTTAGCAATTGGTGACATGGTCATGACGACTTTGGTGGCCGAGCAATGCAGTTTATGTATTATAAACCATTTGAGAGGCCATTAAGTTTACTTTTCTTTGATATCAAACTGACAATGTGTACAGTTATATCATACGGTTACTGCTTCAAAAATGTAATCTTTGATACACATTGAGTAGTTATATTAAAAAAAATATTCTTGTTCATCAGATAGTGGTGTCAGCTGTATATTCATTTCTCTCTTCTGTCATGAACCTTTACATACTTCTATTGTTAACTGATGAAAACAGTTAATGTGTGGATTTGATAATGAGCTTTTGCAATCTTTATCAGCTGTCTATACTGCTGTTCTGTGTAGTGTGTACTTCCTCTGCTATATACCCTTAGTCGTGAGAAACAAAAAATCCCAGTGTCTTTCACTTTCATTTGTTTCTACTCCAATTTTTGCACATGTCCAGAAGTTTCACTTAGGAAAGTTTTTTTTTTTCTCATATGGAGCTCTCTTGCGTATGGTATTTGTTCCGCAACTATCATATGTTGGACTACAAAAACACAGATCAACCTCGTATATATTTGGTTCAAAATGACACTGCCTTGGTTTCCTAGCCAGATTGAGGTGCAACAATCCAGTGACATAAGCATCATATACGGAAAATAGAATTTCTGGAAATGATGCATGCATTTTTTTTCTAGCATAAAGCCTTGGATATTTTCTTTCAAAAAGAAAAAAGTGATAGCAATGTTCCTTCGGCCTTTTAAAAGCATAGATCACACCTGAGTTGTGCGCTTACGGAAAATAGGAGTTCCTACCTTTTGGGTAAAATTGTAGGTTCTCAAGTTGCACGCAGTGGTGGAGCTTATATGAAAAGGGGTCTATAGCTGGCCCGCCCTTCAGTGAAAGAAAATTAACCTTTTGGTGTATATAATAACAAGGGTATTAGGGTGGTAATCTGCAAGTTTGGACCCCTTTATTTGACAATAGTACATGGAGAAAGTTTGTCCATGGCTGCCTGAAGCTCAGTTGAGTTTATTTCATATCTCATGCCTAATTAGCTTATACTTTAGAGATGTAGAAAGCTTGTTGTTTGCGGGAGTTACTTGTAACCAACATGATTTATCGTCTGCGGTATACGTAGTTTATGTTTTTGTGCATGAATGGTAGTCATACCCTGTGTCATTTTTTAGAGTCTCATGGTGCTTAGAAGAGGAGGAGGTTTTAAGCCAATTTTGTTATACAGTTCTCTTTTGCTTTGTGGGTTGTATTGGAGAAAATTCCTTTGGTCGTATTCATGAGAATAATGTTATACAATCGGACACTACAAGCACACCATTATAGTTCAATGCATTAAATGGCTGAGCTGTGAAACGATGCGTTGATGTTTATACCATACAACTATTTGATATTTGGGCATATACTTTTCTGTGTATATGTCATTTTCCTTCCAAAGATATAATGTACACGGTAGCAGCTGTGTGAAGTACCTGTAGATGTGTAGACTTGTTGCAGCATCCTTCGGTTGCTTCTTTGCACACTAATAGCTTCTGGTGGTCTTATTCGCGTTCTTCATGAGAAAGTCATTGGCATTTCAGCTGCAGTTGTCCTCTTGGAACTTGATAAATGGCCTTTAATTGTTCTTCTTACTGTGTGCTCTGTGAGGGCAGAGATGGTGGTTATATAATCTAAATAAGCAGAAATGGAGGTTGTACTTACTATAGAAAGATCAGGTTTAGTAATGAAATGGAGGTCTGCTTGTTGAAAAATTACCGTAATGTGATTCTTTATTGAAGTTAGATGTGAGTTCCATATGGAACAAGTCTACACATCTAAGATTAGGTCAAGTTAGACTCGTTTGCATAAAACTACTGAACTATGTGGGATCTGAGTAATATGTGCTATTTCTACATGATGGGATTGGTGATGGAGCAGATTAATGGTAAGAGGTTTAACGTCTGTTATTGCAGCACTGGATTCAGATATGCACTGGAGTTTGTCGTTGCATAGCAGGATATTATAGAGGGTTACGGCAGTTGTGCACCTAGACGATGTTTGACATAATTAGTTTCTATTGAATGTGTTATTGGTCCTTGGTTTTGTTCTTTGAGGTGTACGAGGATCTCAGCGTTCCAACATTGCTTGTCTTGTATGGACAACAATTTTGTGTGAGTTAGGGGTGTTTTGGTCATTCTTATGATATACTCCCTCCATCCCGTTTGAAACTACACACTCAGGGTTGGGCACAGGGATTAAGGAAAAGTGTTAGTGGAGTAGATATTGTGAGTATGAAAAGTGAGGTAGGAGAGAGAAAGTTGGGTAGGGAGTAGTGAGTGGAAAGTTGTTGCGAGTGTTAAAGTGGGTCCCATTGATTAAAATAAGTATTATACAGTTTCCCAAAATGGAAGTGTGTAGTTTCAAATGGGACAACCTTTTGGGTAAAAAGTGTAGTTTCAAACAGGAAGGAGTATAGAGTTTGTTTTTGTCTGTATGCTATTGCATCAGAGAACAGGGAGAGCGTTTGAGCGTTGAGTGCCTTTCAGAATCCACGAGTGACCTTGTTTCTCTTCAGTCTTGTTGACTCCTTATAATTTATTTTCACTGCCCATGTCATTGACCTTGTAGAACTAAAAAGTTAAAGAATTTTGTTAGATTCTAACATAGTGAATTCGAACTCTGCACAGTCCTTTACTTCTATGCCCCTCGGTTTGTGAGCATTTGGAACTAAGATTAGGTCAAGTTAGAAAATGTGATTTGAGAAAGAAGAAAAAAACCTATAGTCTGATTTGATCAGACGAACTGTAAACTTACTGAAGCAGGATGCTTTTTTGTGCTTCATTGGTTCTTATTCTGTTTAGTCATATTTTGCAAGTATTTTGACATTGAGCTCTTAAATTCATGCACTGACACCCTACATGCTTTGAAAATGATATCATAGCTGATTTTTTTTCAGTCTTGCAGCCATAGCAAGGAAGAGGCCAACCCACTACAATTCAGTTCTCTCTGTATTGCTTGATTTTCATCTTAACTTTGAGGCAGCAAAAGGTGTTCATACTGCCAGTGTCCAGTATTCTTTAAGAACTGCCTTTCTTGGGTTCTTAAGATGTACCTATCCACCCATTTTAGAGGTAATTACCTGTTCAACTGAATTGAACCGGAAAATCCTTTTATTTGTCAGTGTGTTAGCTTAACATTGTAGTTTTCCTGCCTGTGCATTTTCTATTTTTAATTCGAGAAATCTTTTTGGAGTATTTTGTCGGTCATGCTAACTAATACCCTCAGGGTACTTGTTATTATCTACTTGAGGAAATATTTAACATAACAAATGGTCATAAATACATGGGTGATTGTTTCTGTTGCAACAGAGAAGCTTCCCAACAAAAAAAAGGTTCTATAGGCAGGTGGTTAAGAAGTGCCCTCAGGGCACTCATTGACATTTTCCTACTCTTGTATGTGCTCTGTTGCACCCAGGCCCGGCCCTAAGGGTAGGCTAAAGAAGCCGCCGCTTAGGGCCCCCGAAAAATTTTGGCCTTTTTAGGGCCCCCAAATTTTTTATTTTAGTATATATTACATTACACCGGAAAATTTTGCAAAAGACTAAGTTGTTCCAGTGGGCAAGCGGTTTGGCAAGTTTCTACTCCTGGCTGGCGAAAGTTCGAGTCCTTGGATCCCCTTTTCGTTTCTAATTACTTTAAAAGATCTTGTGTGGGCCTTCAATTTCTTTGTGCTTTGTTCTTACATTTTTTTTGCCTCTTATGTAATACTCCTTCAAATTCGAAATGATATTCCAATTTTCTTTTCTTGTTACTTAGATTAATTGAACTTTAAGCAATTTATTAATTATCCTAATGAAAATCTAAAAATTGTTATTGATAATATTTATAATGGTGTATCAATAACAAGTTTTAAAATTTAATTATAATAAGTAAATTAACTTAAAATTATTGTTCAAAATTCATTCATAATAACACAAAAAATAGAAAAATCATTTCGGAATGGAGGGAGTATTATTGCAACATGTCTTTGATTTTTTTTACAATTATCACTAAAATTTTAATTTATTTTTTATAATTATCACTAAAGTTTTACTCTATTTTTTTTTTTTTTATAATTATCACAATCCCAACAATATCAACCTAACTCAATTACTTTTTAAGATTGCGTTGGGGCTATAAAGAAGGCCCCAAGTAAAAAGTTGGCTTCGGGTCACAAATTTTACAGGACCGGCTCTGGTTGCACTTGATGGCTGGTGGAGAAAAAATTGCCTGATATTTTCTTGCGTGATCACTGAGAGCCAATAATTTTTAATCTGTGGGTATTTTGTGACATTTACTATTTTCATTGTTCAGTCACATGAACCCTTTTTTTGCCTGTACGTAAGATTCCCCCTTTTGGAACTGTAAGGTTCCCTTGGCTTGAATTATTCTAATGTTTATTTATTTAATTATTTTTACACTCAGCTTTTTAGAAACTTCACCACCAATGGCTCATTAAAGAACAATGAAAAAGAGTCTGGTTGGTCATTGTAAAGAAGGCTTTGCTTCTTTTGAATTTGTCCTTGATGTGTCACTTTGAATTTATCTGAGAGCCAAACGTCTGCATGATATTTTTCATGCCATGTTATCGAATGCTAATGTCAGATTAAAGTTCCATGAAAGTACGTTGGAAACACAGTATATGATCTTGTGGGTTTATTCTGTACTGATTTTTTCCTTTGCATTTTCATTTTACTTTCAGTCAAGAGATATGTTGCTCAGGTCTCTACAAGGCATGAATGCTGGGGATGCTGCTGATCAGGCTATCCGTCAAGCTGATAAAATGTTGAGAAGTGGTGAGCGTGCATCACGTGATCCCCGGTTAAGCAAGGTAGTTTAGATTTTTAAGTTGGAGATTAATCATTCCTAAATATGTAATATCTTATGTTGCAGTCCACATACAATGATGCACCTTTAGGTCACATTTACCTTTTTTTTTTCTATTACTCCCTCAATGATTGAAATATCCATTTTCCAGGAGGAACAAACGCCAAATCAGGTGCTTCTCTCTGGTGATCAGACGAAGAAAAGGTCCACACCAATGGATCTCGAAGAGCCAATGAATAATTATGATTCCAAAAGGATTCGTTATAATCCTATTAACCATGCACCTCTACCAGTTCAAATTAGTGACGGTGGGCAGGAGAACACTGTTAATGGACTATCCCCCAAGGTTCCTTTGTTGGATGGTGCTTTGACTCCTGTTGAGCAAATGATTGCTATGATTGCTGCTTTAGTTGCTGAAGGCGAAAGAGGTGCTGAATCACTGGACATTCTTATATCAAAAATCCATCCCGACTTGTTAGCTGATATTGTCATAACAAATATGAAGCATCTTCCTGGAAACCCCTCTCTATTAGTGAATCTTGGTAACCTCCCCGTGACCAAACAAAGTGATCCTTCAAGTAATGAGTCCCAGATGTTGGCACCAGTTACTTCTACAGTTTCTGCATATGCTTCAGTCCCCGCAGCTCAAGTACCTTTACCTTCAAATGTTCCCCACTCGTCATTGTCTGATGCAGTCACCATTTCTTCAGCAGATACCAAGCGTGATCCACGAAGGGTGAAACTAGCCAGCTTATAGTTACTAGTTTTGTTACTTATTTTTCTTTATGCTGTAAATTTGGTTAATCATGTTGTTCGTATGATATTTAAAAAGTCTTTACTTTTTTAGGATCTTCGTCGCTTTGATCCACGGCGCATTGCAGTACCTGTTGAAGCGTCATCAGAGCATATTGTTGAGGGTATTGCGACTCTATCTGGTCATGTGGATGCTGAGGTTGATTCCTCCATTCCACTTAATAAGCCTCTTTCACTACCTGTGGTGACGAGTGCAGTACATGTTGTACCAAAAACAGAAGGTGACTTGCCCAGTTTTGAAAGCTTAGTGTCTTCTCGAGCTGACTTTTTTGTCAAAAAAGAGGATGGTCTCGATATAGAAGCTAAGGAAGTTGCTGCTGATTCTGGAGCTGATGTTACTTTAGATGTTTCACTTTCTCCTGTTCACGAAGCTGTCCAGGATTCTGTGGAACCAGGGGCATCTGATGTTGTAATGCCAGACAGGGATTACTCATTCTATCTGCCAGAAACTGATCAGCTTTCTCCTGCTGTGGACACATTCGTGTCTGAAGAAGCCTGCTTAGATTTACCTGTACTTCCCTTGTATGTCGAACTGGCGGAGGAACAGCAAAGAAATATCAGAAAATTAGCCATTGAACGAATTATTGATTCATACAAACAACTACAAGCATCAGATAATATGCAGACGCGCATGACACTGCTTGCTCGATTAGTTGCTCAGGTGGGGGTCGACTCCTCTCTTGATTGGTTGTCATTTGTCGAATTTATTGCTTTTTTCTTTCCCTGTTTTGGAGGATTTTTTTTCTATCGAATGTTTATGATACTTATACACATGATTATTGATTGTCTTCTCTATGACATCTATGTAAATGAGGATAGTGCTTCATGGATGAATGAACTAATTTATATTGGTTCTATGCTATGAATCTTTTCTCTTTACTATTATTAATATCCAGTATGCCACGTCGCTTTTTGTTTATATATACCTCTTTACTTGTCAAAAAAAAATAAAAATAAAAAATCCAATAAAGTGCCACATAATAGTTAAACAAAAAAATATTAGTGGCTATTTCCAGATGTTACCTTAATCGGTTGATTGTGCTAGCTTTTAAGAGCAGCTACAGTAGCAAAGTTACAGCAAGAGGATCAAGTATGATATGCAATGTGGTAATTTTGCTCATGAAGATGGTGAGCTACAGGCCATTCATATCCAGTATGCCACGTTGCTTTTGAAGCTCAAACTTAAGTTTCTGGAAGTTTGTGCTATCAAACTTTTTAATTGGAGACCAATTATAGGAAAAACTTGCAATATTATTTTCACAAAAAACTCCGATGAATATCTGCTTGCTTTTTAGGAGTTGAAGTTCTTCAAGCATGCTGGTCATCTCTAAGTATATCCTTTAGGGTACCAAGTGTTAAATTCTCCATCAGCTTAAGGTTTCATATGAGTTAGTGATGGTTTCATGCCCTACGATCTCCTGTATGCTAGAGTCATGGGTTCGAGTCATCTGCTTGCATTTGCTTATGTTATCTACAATTTGGTGCTCAGTTTGGTTGTGATGCGCCAAATTATGCTCCTTGGTTTGATCTCCTCTTGGGAGCCGGTCTCATGCTAGGGGGAGCAGAGTGTCAAAGCATGACATGCATCAAGCTTACCTTTTAGCTTACTTGGTTACCGCCACTGTAATATTTGGAATGTGATTGAATATATTGTAATTATTAGTGGTGTATGATCTGACAGAAGTAGTGCCTTCAGGAATGCTTCAGTGGTTTACCCTATTTGTAGGCAGCTTATCTTACTTCCACATTTTTTTAGAATGTTAGCAGAATCATGTTGATGATAGAATAAGAAATGAAAGCATGGCAATTTGCTTAACAAGTCTGGTTGGCAATGGTTACTCGATATGATATTCTGTTTGACTAAAGTTGCCAACTGGTGCAGAGAAGTTTGAGGGGGATAGTGATAGGGTTTGATGTCTTATCTGCTCCGATTTCCCCTTGTTTTTCTTTCCTTAAAGTTGTGCCTGGTATGGTAGATGTTAGCTATCTCTTTCAAGATTCAAATCTTGCTTGAAGTCTTTGATAAAATGGTTGCTTCATTGCACATTACCAAAACTTGAATGATTCTCACAAATAAGAAGAAAGAGGGTGGGGGACTGAAGAAGAACCCCCAACTTTAATGATTTTCACAAATAAGAAGAAAGGGGGCGGGGGACTGAAGAAGAAATCCTTGACCGGTAGATGATAACTCTTTGGTGCTGTAGAACTGCAAGAAAACTAACAGCTTTAATTTGGTACCTGGACACCAGTGTCTTATTAATACAACACATATGCATGTATAAAATACATATAATGATATTGGTAGGAATCTATGAAATGCCCATCTGAAGTTAAGAATTGCAGTTTGCAAAGGCCTCATAAGGCATGAACTTAGTTATGATCTGCAGCCTGGACTTGTTTTATAGTATTCTGATTCTACTCACTTTACCTATGTTTTTTGTTACAAAAAGGAAATATAAAAGTAAAAGAAAAAGAAAAAGCTAGGGCATAATTTGCATCAGATAAGTGGCATGATAACTAAAGATGGTTATAATGCTTGGTTGACTAAGCTTTTATGTGATGTTCCATCTTGTAATCGATGTGTGCTCTGATTCTGCTGTTTCTCTTTACCTCGTTTGTTTGGGTGAAACTTGTACAACTTTCTTTCATGAGTTTTTTTAGTAGTTTCAGCTTCCTAGTTGTCTTGTGATGTGTTTCATAACAGCTCCTCTATTGAAATTTACACTTCCCCAAGATCTATTTAGATGTTCACATCATGGTTGATTAGAATCAGTAGGTTACCTTTCAGCTGATTTTCCAAGTTTATGATTGATTTTTCTACTTTGCCCTACAAATATGCTGCATTTCTAAGCGGTATTGGGATATACACTGAAAGTGAAAACTTGATTAGCACCGAAGGCCTCACTATCTGCAAAATCATATATTTATGCATAAATCATTGGTATCTATAAGTTTGGACGTTGGTACTAGTTTTGTTGTTTGCACCCTTTACCACCATTTCATTCTACCTGTGATGACTTACTTGTGAACTATTTTGAAAGAGTGCCATATGGTGCTTTTAGAGGATTGTCGATATCGGATTTGAAACAGGATTGGTCAGCTGCGATTGCTTAGATTTTGATTGTTGCTGCGTTTGCTTAGATTTTGATTGTTACAATTTTATTTTATTTTGACATCTTGTCCATCCCATGTATATTCTTCTCTTCAATCTAATACACTTCTTTTCTTATCAAAAAATAAAAAATAAAATAATATATATTTGCAAAAAATGAACCATCACTCGTGCCCACCAATATATGTTTAGAGATTAAAAGTTTGTCAGCTTTCTATCCAGCAGATAGTTAGTCTTTTGGGCTTGAGAGGATACATACTGAAAATCTCATATCTATTTCTATTTTCTTGCAGACTGATGTTGATGATGATGCAGTTGTGATGATACAAAAGCATATTGTTTCAGACTACCAACACCAGAAGGTATTATGCTTTATTGGTCCTTTCACCTCTACTGGAAGCTATCTTCTCCTTTTTGAATCTTGCTCTTTTGGACACCATTTCACATCTTGAAAATATTTTTGAGGATAAATAGCTTGGAGAGTAATGTCTTTGCTGGTAAAGATTAAATGGCTGAGTTAAGTAGTAGATGCTCTGTATACTAGACGAGATACTTATTGAACGTTGTGTTTTTTTTTCTTAAGTAGTGGGATGTTAAGAAATAAACACATAGCTAAATGTGTCTGGAGTTCAATCTATATTGTTCCTGCTTTTATATCTGCACTGTGACCAGTGGACAAATATGAAGAAATTGTTCATTTTCTTTGCACTGTCTTGATCTGTATTAGGTTAGATATGTTGCATATCTATTTTGCCTTCTAATTTGCACGGAAGTTAACTTTCCATCCAATTTTTCATTGGATTGCAACAAATTATCAATGATGGGAAAGTGTTTGCAAAAAATTAGATGTTGGGCGCAAAATTGCAAAAGTTGGTAAAACATGGGTAACTAATTGCAATTTGCCCTGATATTAAGTGCAAATTAAAACATGATGATTGACAATGGAAGATTTAGTAACTTCACCAAAATAGAGAATACTCATTTTGGAACAATTATTTTGATGATTGGACATCATTTGAAGACATAGGGAGCAATTGGAGTTTGATTATTTTACAGTTATTTATATTGCTCCTTCATAATCCAGAGATTGCCATTGTCTTTAGTCTCTCTATTAGCATAGATGAGTTTCCTCTTCAATTTTGTAGAATGGCTATTCATGACACACCCTTAGTTATTGGATCAACATCAACTCTATATTATTGAGGACTATACCTTCTTTAATCTCGATAGCCCCCTTTAATCTTGCATGAGTGGTTTAGGTCGAATTAGGTTATTGAATGAGTCAGATGGTTTTATGTATATGTTCAAGATGACTATAGACATCAACTTTAGAATCCTTAATTTATATGCTTGCCAAAAATGAAAAAAAATCTTCGGTTATCGGTTATCATGTTAAACTTCATCTGATGATTAAATTGCTTTCTTCATCAGGGGCACGAACATGTGATGCATGTCCTCTACCATTTGCATTCACTTATGGTAACAGATACACAGGACTCTTCAGTTGTTCATGTTTTGTATGAAAATTTCCTTCTGGGAGTGGTATGTTCCTCTTTTTAGCTATTAATTTGATTTTCTGGAAAGGTGAGACCTATATGTGACTGCTTGTTTTGCAGGCAAAATCTATGCTGGATGCGTTACCAGCAACAGACAAGTCTTTTAGTCGACTTTTTGGTGAAGCTCCATTTCTGCCTGATTCTGCTTTGAAATTGCTGGATGATTTATGCTGCTCAGACAACAGTAACAAAGATGTTAGTGATGGTGATCGTGTCACGCAGGGTCTTGGTTCTTTGTGGAGCTTGATCTTGGGTCGTCCGCAGAATCGTCAAGCCTGTTTGGATATTGCTTTGAAGGTGATTTTTGTTAGAAATTTGTTGCTGGGAAACATTCCTGCTGATATGCTTGTCACTATCTTTGATTTGATATGCTGTTGTCAGGCTTTTATTTCTTGCATTTGGACTGTGGTAATTGGCTAGCCATCATTCTTGACATGATTTTTCACATTAGTAATGATCTGATGCCTAAAATTTGGAAGTTTTCTGTTGATTCAGCACCTCCAACTGATGATGTAAATATCCGATTTTATTGAGTTTTGAGACACAGCTGGGTATGGACCGTGGTACATACGTGCAGTTTCGATCACCAACCAGCACCTTCAGTTTAGAATGGGTTCAAATTTTGCTTGTTTCGGTCAATACTAAAAAACAATACTAATTCACGGCCAAAGAAATCCTAATTGTTAGTGGAAAAATCTTAAATAACAAGTGCAACTTGATGCGACAAATAAACCAACAGATCTCAACATACAGGTATGATGTTTGAGGTAGTAAAAAACAAGTGACAGGTTTTTCTAATTACCGTACGTTTTCTAGCATGACATGTACAGTGTAGTGGTATTCCAAATTATTTTGTTAACATTCCATGTTGAATTTTCTTAATTCTAAGTTACCATTTTATGAATAATTTTCCTGCTCCTTCCCATCCTCCAGTTTCCTGTTCCCCATTTTGGTTGGTTGGGATTTTTGGCGTATGGCTTTAAGCCACGTGCACTAGTTCAGTTCATCTCGCAGCTTCTCTCATTAAGCTAAATCAGGCCACGTGTCCAACTGCAGTTGGAGCACGTGGCAATCCCATTACTCAATCCTCCAATCCACTACTCCTGGCGATTCCCAATGATGTGTTTGAATCATTCTGCGGAACTTGTCCAATTCCGCAAGAGAAGGTCTTAGGTCATTATGCGGTTTTGATAAGGAAATACCACATCTGGGGTTAGTCCCCCGATGTTATCCTCAGTCCACAAAAGTGTGTTTTCCAATTGGTGCGGTCACGTGAGTAGCATGGATACTTAGGTATCCTACAGAACCCAATTTATATTCTTGTCCCTTTCACATCCGCGTTTCGTGAAAGTGATTTACAGCTTTTGTGTTGAAGATGCACTGTGCTACTTACTTTGAACTGCTTTCTTGACCTTGCCAAGATTTAGATCTCTGCCTGAATGTTGCACTTTTCTCTTTGAAAACAATATCATACCAAGTGCTCTAGATTTGTTGGTAATCACTCTCATTATTGCTCCATATATTTCAGGAAAAGAATAATAATTTCATTAATATTCATTTAACTTGGTATGCTTAGCTGGACCCTCAACTTGATTATTTGTTTGGTGGACAGAGCAAACCCTGTTGTAGACATGCTATTTTGCTTTTGAAGTTGCTTATACTGATACACACTTCTTCAAATGCAGTGTGCTGTCCATACGAGAGATGATATCCGTGCAAAAGCTATCCGGCTGGTATGTTACGTGGAGTTCAGGCGCTGCCATTTGTTGATGTTTGCCTGTTGAAGCATTAATTTATCCATGAAAACACAGATAATACGTGCTTTTTAAGTACTGATATTCTTAAATTTGTGTTCCATATGTGGGTCAGGTTGCAAACAAACTCTATGTGATAAGCTACATCTCTGAGAATGTAGAGGATTTTGCATCAAATATGTTACTGTCAGCTGTTGATAGACATGCATCAGTTCTTGAGCAAAGAACAGGAGAGGTTTGTCTTCTGCGTTTCTCATGTCTTTGCTCATTGATGTTCTTTATCATGTCTCCCATGCATGGCTTACCTGGGTAATGTATGGATCATTGTTTGCTAGCATCATCTTGTTAATACCTGTCAAAGTGGAACATTTATTTTTAGCTTTTTATTTCTATTTGTGTTGCTCATTTATCATGATTTCACTGGTTGTATATGTTCGTGTAATCTGTGTGTCATGTTGCTAAGGGTCGAGTGTTCTTTTCTCTCCCTCCCTTTCTTTTCCACTTTGCTTCTTGTTTTATTCTCAGTTTCAGCACAACGTTATTTTTAACAAGCATATGCCCATTAAGCTATCTTGTGAGTATAATACTATGTTGAGATTCTATTAGTTTTGCTCTCGCTCTCGCTTTTGCTTCTGGACTGTGCTGCTGACCCCATCGTGTAAACCCCCACCACCCACTGAGGGCTCCGGCGTTCTACGGATAAAAGAAGGCACTCTGGTGATATGGCCCTCATTCACTGGGGCTTCGGTCGCTTTTGTTTTGATGATCCTACTTTATTGACTGCAATAAGGATTTTCTTAATTGGTTAGAGGTTTATTTTATTAAAAATATCTCTTTGCTCCTTAATCTGTTATATCCTGGACCAAATCTGAAATTAGGACTTCTGGACTGCTTATTTAGAAGGCTTAGGATTAAGATTGGAATATGTCACTCATTAAATAGTTCGACCAAGACCCTTACATCAGGCTTTTGCTGAGGGCAGGAGTTCATGCACCGGACATACTATTCATATGGTCAAGCGTCTTATAGATACTAACTCAAGAAAACAGATTAACCAGTGGAAATATGTATTTAATTAAGTCATGAGACACATTCTCTTCTGAAAAACATAGAAGAAAAGTTTTTGGAGTCTGTTAGTTAGGGTACCAACAGATTATCAAGTCAAGTGTCGGAAATGACCAATTGGTTTTAAAGGGATTTTTTTTCTTAAAATATTACTCTTAAAAAAGTATTTCTTTAAATAATACCCTTGGAAAAATAATGCCCAAAATAACCCAAATTTTTGAAATCGCTTTTTGGAATAGTGAGTTTAAGTTTTTAACGCTTAAAGTCGCTATCGTACATAGCGATTTTCAAAAAATCGGTTATTTTGATCAATACTTTTCTAAGTGTGTTGTCTAGGGAAATTCTTTTTAAAAAAATAATATTTTGAGAAAAAAATCGTTTTAAAGGCATATCAATTTATGAAAAGCAGAATATTGAGTCCAATTGTTATTAACTTCGATACATGGCATACCTTTGGTCAGCGACAGGGTTTCGTAATTGGTTACAGAGCCGTTTGGCACTCTAGAAGTTTTGTGCTTAGAAAAGCTAGTTCTTTCCGAATTATCATCAAATGATCTTTTGTCTGGTAACTGTCGAGATATGCTTCCATTGCTCATTTATTGACTCTTGGCTTGTTCCCATTCTTATATCTGTTCAGACAGGTAGCCAGGAAACTTCTATTAGTGGTTCTCAAACGGAGGCTGGAACTTCTGAGAATGACTCTTCAAAGGGTGTACATACTGATTCTCAAAGTGATTATTCTATGCCATTTTCTCAAGTGCAGCGCCAAATTTCGTTGTATTTTGCTTTATGTATTAAGGTGTGTGTAGTCAGCTCCCTGTAACTCAAAGAATAAAATTTACAGAGTACTTTCTACTCTAACCGGCCCTTAATGAATGTATATTTCTCATTTAAAGAGACATCTGAAAATGTTAAATTTGATGGCAAAAATTATAAATATTCTTGTTATCCATTTTTAAACTTATAGCTTTGCAAGTATATAATGAAATGTGAAAAAGGGTAAAATACATTTAGGGACAAAGTTATTTGGATAATAGACATTCATTTTGGACGGAGGGAGTATTTGTTTTATTTTTCTGGCTGATGTTGATTTTACATTTTCTTCTCTTGTGTTATTTCTATTTTTGACAGAAACCTAGTCTTCTTCAGCTAGTATTTCATCATTATGGGTGTGCTCCCAAGGCTGTTAAGCAGGTCTGTTAATCTCTTGCAAATTTACTAATGGTCGACTCTCTCGATAGAAAGTCAAAAATAGACCATTTAAACGTAATTTTGTTTGTCGGATCACCTTTCCAATTGCTAGTATATCTTTTATTGCATAAATTCAGAAAAGTAGAGTTGTGAAGCAGCATTTGAGGTGCATTCAGTCCAATATCTTCATCACATGGACTTTTGTTATGTTAAATTCACGTCTTTTGTGCTTTATTGCATTGAAACCGACTGAAAAATATGGAGTTATAAATCGAGCTTATCTTTCCTTTGGACATCGAAAATCAGCTAAATAGTTGATGTTATGATTGGTCCTTGGACAGTAGTAGGGAGCTTTTACCATTTAGGGCTAAATGATGTGTTTATTTACCAAGGCGGTCATAAAGCCCAAACCCTTGCAATCTTGTGAATTTGGCAAGTGGTCACACGTTCTACTTGTTTTGCTACTGTTCAAAGTACTTGCATGTTAAGCATCTGCGATGATATATCTATACATTGGTTCCTCTTCAGAGACTGGTGTACAATCGCAATTCCTCGAGATTGACTCTAAGAATATGTAATAAAAAATCAGGGGAAAACTTCATTTTTGTCCATCTTACTTTGGGATGTGTTTCACTTTTACCATCGAACTTTATTTTTTTCATTTTTACCATCGTACTTCAAACAATGGTGTCATTTTATAACAAATTTAGGTTAAAAAATGACAATATTGTTTGTAGTACGATGGTAAAAATGAAATAAATTTAGGTCTTAGTAACAGATTTGGGTATAAAATGACACCATTGTTTGAAGTACGATGGCAAAAATGAAAAAAAAAAGTTCGATGGTAAAAGTGAAACACGCCCCAAAGTATGATGGACAAAAATGAAGTTTTCCCAAAAATCAGTGATGTAGCCATATATATCATTGTACTGTCTGTACTAGTAGAACTGAGTGGAATTGGCAACTTATTTAGAGTCAATCTAGCAGGGTTTTCTTTTTCCACAATTTGAGAGTTGTTAAATAATTTGTCCACTTCTAAGTTTTCTGTATGTCCTGATGTGATGTAGGCCATACATCGCCATATCCCTGTTCTTATGAGGGCATTGGGTTCGTCATATTCTGAACTGCTCAGAATAATATCTGATCCACCTCAAGGAAGTGAAAATCTTCTAACACAGGTATATCTTTACCCAGACTTCATGGTTGAGTACTTTCTGTATACTAAGAGCAGTACACCCTTCTCCATATTTGTATCCTTGATTTTGCTGATTCGGTGTTTATTTTCCTCCAAGGTGCTCCATATATTGTCTGAAGGGACAACACCATCTGCTGATCTAGTGGCCACTATTAAATGCTTATATGAAACTAAACTCAAGGTTCTTCATTGATGAATTCTCATGCTGTCATCTTGTTTCATGATTTTTGCTATCACATCTTGACTCGGTTTCTGTTTTGCAGGATGCTACTATTCTAATTCCGGTGCTGTCGTCATTTACAAAGAATGAGGTTCTTATCACTATATTTAAGCCTCTTTGATAAGCTGTTTCATTTATAAAAGAACTATCGAAACTCTTTCACAAATATATTTGGTTATATTTATACCACAGATTTGATCTAATAGGTGGCAGTATAACTTTCTGCTCTTTATCTTTTTGGAAGTTACCTCTCACTGTAATTTTGCAGTTTTTGATATCCCAATATACTGCAAGTGTTTGATGAATGTAGTTTGTGAGTCTTCTAGGCCTGGATTATATTAAAATTTCAGTGACCTGTTCTTATCAAAGGAAATTATGACGTAAGAAGTCTTCCTCTCTGTTTCCGAAAGACGTAACCTCACTGCTGTCTTGTTAGTGCTTTCTCATACTTGTTTAATTAAGAAACTGTTTTATGATTGTGAAGTGTGCTTGCTTCACTAGCACTCTCGGAGCAAGACACTAAGAGACCATTGCCCTTAATACTTGCATGGATTACCAGAGCTAAGTTCAACAATATAATATGAATCTGATTGCAAAATCATTGGTTGCTGTCAGCTTTTGGGTGATGCTCTGACTGTTTTCTAATGATTTCACTTGAGATTGAGCAAACCAAGAGAGAGTAAACTTTTTGGCATATTTATAAATATGTTCCTAGGACTTGTGTCATTTTGATATTAGTATATTATTGAAAATGGATTTCATTTAGTTTTAGTGGTGGTTTAAGTTCTTCAGTATTTTGGTTCCATGAAAATTCATGTAAAGTTGTACTTGGGCCTTGGTTTCAGGTATACAAGTGTTTGTGATATTTTTGCACCTGTCTGGTGACTCTGGTCTCTTTTTTTTCGTGCAATAATTTAAAACCTAACGTGGAACACATGTTTGCTTAATTAAAAATCAGTTTTATGATTGTGAAGTATGCTTGCTTTACTAGACCCTCAGAGTAAGACACTAAGAGACCATTTCCCTAAATACTTGCGTGGATTACGGTGCTAAGATTCAACAATATAATTTAAACCTGATTAAAAAACCATTGGTTGTTGTCAACTTTTGGGTGTGCTCTGATTGCTTCCTTTTGATTTTACTTGAGTTATAGTAAATCCAAGAGGGCAGATTTTTTTTTTTTTTGGGGTCATAATCATAAATATGTTCTGAGGACCACGACTTGTTGCGAAGTTTGTATATATATGAAAATGGATTTCATGTCAGCTTTAGTAGTGGTTTATGATTTTCAGTATTTTGGTTCCATGAAAATATATGTAAAGCTGTACTTGGGCCTTGGTTTCAGGAATAAAAGTGAGTGTGAAATCTTTGCACCGATCTGGTCTCTTTTTTCCTGTGCTATAATTACCAAATGTGGAACACATATTTTCTTTTCATAGATATATTTGGATTTCATCAGTTAGGTTTACCCGTCACAAACATGAACACTTGCAGAGATTTTCATTCATTTGATGTGCATTTTATCAAGAATGTATATTTTATGGTTTCAGGTTTTACCTATCTTTCCTCGCCTTGTTGACCTTCCTTTAGAGAAGTTTCAGAAAGCCCTTGCTCACATATTGCAGGTACACATTGCATCTATCTTTGTTTTCGTAAATCAAACTTTATCTTCAATTCTGTCTTGTACGTTCTGTGGTTCCTATAATTTTGTTCTGCTGCTTGTCATCCATGCTGATTCTAGTAGGAAGATTTATTTATGTTGTCCCGCTTTATTGGAATAAGGGCCATAATCTCAATCACCTAACACCAAAGATCCACGTTACAACTTAACCTTATTTTATTTCACAGCTAAACTTTATCTCTCTTCTCTCCGTCCTGATTAGTAATGGATCCTCTGTAACAATATTGATCTCTTTGTGGGATTTTATTATCATCTCTCCATTAGAATTCCTTTTTCTGCAAGATTTCTATTACGTGGAATTCATTTTACTCTACTGATCTTAAACTTATTGACTTGAAAAACTTGGCTACTCTTCCTGATTACTATTCACTACTCCCTGGATCCGTCATATCAATTAGGATAATGTACATGGGTACGAATTAAAATTCTAAAAGAATGAAAATGTGGAAGGGGAGCCTTGGTGCACTGGTTTGAGGTGTTGCCGTGTGACCTTAAGGTCAGGGGGTTCAAGTTCTGGAAGCAGTCTCTTTGCACATATGCAGGGCAAGGTTTGCCTACATTTCACCCTTGTGGTGGGGGCCCTTCCCTGGATCCTTTCTACGCGGGGATGATTCGTGCACGGGGCTGCCCTAATGAAAGCGTGAATACCATATAGGGAGATAGAGAAAGGTGTTGTTATGAGTGCCAGCATGAATACCTAATAGACTGTTACTCCCTCCGTCCCAAAATGATCTTCCCACTTTTTTTTGGAGCTACTATGAAGGTATTTTGAGCAATAATTCGAGGTTAATTCAATTATCGTAATGAACATCTGAACATTGTTATCGATAGTATTAATAATGGTGTGTAAATAATAAGTTTAAAATTTTCATTAGGATAAATTAATTAACCTAAATTTATTGCTCAAAGTACCTTCGTAATAACAACAAAAAAGTGGGAAGATCATTTCGGGACGGGGTAAGTACATTTAAACATGTATAAATGGTTTAATAATCCTCGTAACGGAATATCTTTTCCATCTTTATTTTCCTTTTTATTCTTTCGCGGTCTTGCCCACTATGAAATTAAAACAGATGCTAAACTTTTTGTTGAAACTAGAATATCCAGATGAATATTGGTGAAATGTGATACTGGAAACTAACCCCCTGTGAAGAGATTCAAGTAATTCCAGTAGGAAATAAAAGAGGGAGAACCTCTACATTTTAACGGCAGATAATGTATTCTTCTTGTTCTTGTTTTATCTTTTGTACATGGAGCTAGAAGAACAACCTTAGAAGAAACATTTCCCGAGAGAGTCAGAGCTGAAAGAGTTAAGTGCTTCCTAATTGTATTATACGTGCCCCAGATATAACCCTTTGCTAGCACCTCTTGAATCTTTTAGTTCAACAGCTCCTACTCTAACGCTAGTTCCTTATCCTGTTTTTTCAGCTAACATTCCTTCATTGGCTGGCTAAGTACTTGCAGCCCATTAATAAGTGCCAGTTCATTATTTTATTGCTTTCTTAAGTATAAAGTTGCACCTTAATATGATGTAGCAAAATCTATCAGTTGGTGCCAACTGAAGTATAAATACATAATTTTCTGACCGCAGGGTTCAGCTCATACAGGTCCTGCATTAACGCCAGCTGAAGTTTTGGTTGCAATACATGACATCATCCCCGAGAAAGATGGCATTGCACTTAAGAAGGTATGAACTCCTTCCCTTGAAGATTCTAGTTGGCCAAAATGCATTTTGGTGCCCACAATTTTCACCATAATCCCACTTAGAGTCCTAAACTTTTAGGGGCCCCACATGAAATCCACAACTAACATTTTGTCCCAAACAAAGTCCTAACCTTAACTGAGCATTAAAAATCTAACAGAAATCAGGCTATTCCCCTCCCATTGCAAAAATTGAGGGGCATAACTCTCTTCTAATCACACCTACGACCTAACTTCATATCACGTTCTCTACCCCACCCATATAACATCATTGGAGATAAATTTTCATTCACACTCCCACCATAGCCACTGGATAGATATAACATTCGAAACCTTTAATTTCAGTGAATCCTACTTAAAAAAAAAAACATAAGAAAACCTCCAGTCTCATTTGTATTAGTTTCTCAGTTTGTCTTCAAAATATTGAGTTCATTTTTAGTTTATTCAATTATTTTAAGGGGTTGATAATAGTGAAATTTAATAGATCTTTTAGGATTCTTACTACTCTCCCCTTCAAGAACTGCCATCTTTCCTATATGCATTTTTCCAATTTACCCCAATGCAGTGCCAAAGAGAAATTTTCCATATATCCTCTCTGTTTTTGCATTATTTGAAATAACTTTGCGATCCTATTAATGCTAGATAAATTGTAATACACCTCCATCCTTTTCAATACCTAAGAGAACATGATATGAAATTAGGTTTTAGGGTGGTTAAAAGACACTTTTGTCCCTCAATTTTTGAAAAGGGAGGGGCACAGATTTCTATTAGATTTTTAATGTCCTGTTAAGTTGGGACTTTGTTTGGGGAAAAATGTTAGTTGTGGATTTTATGTGGACACATGAAAGTTTAGGACTCTAAGTGGGATATGGTGAAAGTTGTGGACACCAAAATGCATTTTGGCCATTCTAGTTTTACTTAGAAATGAAAGGTTAGTGGTCTGGTAGAGTTTGCGAAAAAGATATATGCATTCTCATGTTTTATGACATAGTTGTTTATTGTGAACTCTGATGGATTTCAAATCTGATCATAACATGTGGTTGTCATAGATTTTAATTTTCCGAAGAAAGTTATGTGTCAATCATATTTGTGGCAAGTATTTGGACGTAACTCAGACACGTCTTAGATACTCTAATAAACATCTTGTTAGATTTTAAACGATGTCAATGTCATTTGAAAGTGGTTCTTTTATCGATGAATGATTATCGACAAGTCCTGAAGGTGCTAAGTTATACCAATTCGTTGATAGCTTGTATTACTGCTTATGTTTATGGGATGTGCATTCCAGATAATGGATGCATGCTCAGCTTGTTTTGAGCAGCGCATGGTTTTCACACATCAGGTCCTTGCAAAGGCTTTGAACCAGATGGTAAGAATGGTTTTTAATGTCACTGGGGACTTCTGGGCAGACTATTAAGATTTGTGAGTATTCTAACATTTTTGTTTTAGGTGGAACAAACCCCCCTGCCTCTGCTCTTCATGAGAACAGTTATCCAGGCTATTGATGCTTTCCCAACTCTGGTACGTAATGTTCTTAGTCTTCTATACTCAGATTTTTGTCTCCATATCTGGGTGACCCAAGTTTTAATGCATTGCTTTTCTTGATATTTCCAGACTTCCAGTATTCAACTAGAAATATTTATTTTGGAAATCTTTCTTCATGACCTTTAATCATAGTATGTACGACTTTGTAAAGAAATATTAGAAGTTTATGCTACTTGTTTAATAGGAAGTGCTGACCTGTTGTCAGACAGTCTGTATTATTGTGTCAAGTTATTATTTCATAAAACAGATGAATTTACCCCAAATAAGAATTGTTGTAGATACCCAAGTTTTTCCTCGAAAGTTGTGCTGTTGTCTGACCCTTTACTTCGGTCTCTCTTCATACCATCCAAGCTCTCCCTTCTCTAATGTTAATGCCGACAAACCCATGATAGTTAAGATGCTATTTAGAGTTTTGTTGCAGTTCAATTCTATGGCTGTGGAAGTTGTAACTTTCAGAAAGGAACTCACTAGAAGGGACTGTTGGGGTGTTTGATTAGATATACATTGGCCTGTATGAAATGGGAGTAGTGAAAACAAAGCCTCAGAGTACCTGAATGGTAGGATGACTGTTGGTATAAGATCAGCTGAATCAGTGCCACTTGCATGCGAAAATAATAAAATACTCCCTCTGTTCGAGATTGACAAGTTAAACTTTTCAGTATTGTGATTTTGCTTCTATATATATCCTACAATCTGCATTGTGGTACATATTAGAGTTGACATGGTTTTCAAAAGAAAGATTTTTGCTTGAGATAACAAGTTTACGGGATCAAGTTTAAAAATCACACTATTTCTAGGGATAGGCGAAATGAGGAAGTGATTCTATTATGTTGGATGAAGGTAGTATGTGTGAGAATATGTGAGTTATAGGGAAGCCCACATTCAGATAACCTAGAAGTTGCTACTATAATTTAATATTTCAACAAATTCTCTGGCAAAATAGCAAATTTTTTCCAGGCTGCATGATCAAGAAGACATAATACCTTGCAATGAAAACCATGCATATTGCAGGTTTACCCCTTCAATATTTGAATACTTATGTTATGGTAGTTAACTCACTGTATCTTCAGATTACTTTTTGTTGTACCCGAGGCGCTATCTATTTTGGTTCAGTGCTTGTTTATGATGGTGTGTTCTGTTTCTTCGAGGATGTCAGCTAGTTGATTTTCTGGGGCATAACACCTTGGAACTTGACCTAACTAACCCTGTTAATCAAATAAATTGTGCTCAACTCAACCTTAGTCCCAATCACTTGTGGTCGGCTACAAGAATCTTTTTCTGGTTTTCCCCATTCAGTTCAATCCAGTGCAAGGTCATTAGACACATCATATTCATTCATATCTTTTCATCACACCCAGGTATAGATGTGATATCCTTTGCTTAATCTCAACATATGAGTAACTTCCTAGCATTTATGCAAAAGTTTTTGGATTTGGGTTCATGGTTATCTGACATTTATAAGATTGCTGTCAGGCTATCTAAACTCAACCTTCCTGCTTTATCAGGCAAGGGAATGGCTGTGTAGGGTTGACTCTAATCACAACATAGGCAGAGTTAAATCAATTAAATCAATATATGCAAAATACCATGTAAGCTGAGCAACATAGGAATACATCAATTCATTGTCATGGGTATTTCCATGTCCCGGCGCTTGACAACTTTAAAGTTGCAACGAGGATGCTGTTCACTTTTAGGATGATCCATAGCCTTGTAGTCATTTGTGTGTACAATGGTGAGTTTTTCTCTAAAGACGGAGTGGAGAGGATATATGATGAAAAGTTCAAATGCATTCACATGGTGCATTGCTTTCAAGGGCACTGCGAATCAATGACTAGTGGTTAGTAAGTATCATACTACAATGAAGTTCGTCTAGACAAAACTGCAGAATTAGCCATTGGGATGTGGTTTCATCAGAATTGGTGTTTGAATCCCAAGCCTCAACTCAGGTTTGGTTAGAATTGGGTCATGAGGGAAATAAGTCAAATGTGGGTATGACTGAAGGTATGCTGCTTGTATGAGCTTGGTCGGACTCCCAAACAGTCAAATCACCTTATCCCTTTGGCTTGTCTATTAAGTAAACAAAAATACTCATGGTGGCCCAATTTTGCATCAATTTTTGGTTCCCTCCTTGATAGATCAGTGGGTAAAGCAGGAAATCTCTACTTTGTTTAATACTCGTGATACTTGGAGCTATGCAGGAGCAACCCAGTATGGAATATACTCAATGATCTTTTGGCCTGGAGGATAGTGTTCATGCTTGATAGTTTTGTTGCATTGTTTGCCTTGGGCCTTCGCATGCATGCATTTAGCCAGCTAGTTTCTGATTAAATAGAGACTGCTTTTCTTCACTTTATATGTGTCTTGAGTTTTTGTTCTCTGATCTGATATCGCAAAACCTCTTGGTTTGCATATTATATTTCCTCAGAATTGTTTCTATGCCAATATTTATTATGGTGTGTCATTCTGTTATAATTTATAAAGTCTATGATACTTCCAGGTTGACTTTGTCATGGAGATTCTCTCCAAACTTGTCAGTAAACAGGTATGTTGATTGACGGTGAAATATTATCTGATTTTAAACTCTAAAGCCTCTGAAATTCCAACATACCGATATGATCTGCTTGACAATCTTTGAGAAAACTTATATTTGTGACGTTGGTCACAGGTGTGGAGATTACCCAAATTGTGGATTGGGTTTTTGAAGTGCATCTCTCAGACGCAACCACATTCTTTCAATGTATTGTTGCAGGTATTATGGCCTGCATATGTGACAAGGTCGCTGACATTATTTTTATTCCGTCTCTCTAATTTGTAGCTTCTTAACTTTTTAAATTATTGATTATAGTTACCAGCACTCCAACTTGATGGTGCTCTGAATAAATACCCCAAACTCCGAAGTGGGCTTGCTGCATATGCCGATCAACCTACTATAAAAGCTTCCCTTTCTAGGTATGTTGTTCTTGGCCCCTGGCTGGTCATTGATCCTCTATGATAGAGGATATTAGTTTAATGGTGTGAAACAATGCTCTCTAGGGTGCTTTATTCCTGAAGCTGTAGTCAATATAATGAAAGCCTATAAATCTCAAAGGAGGGTTAGTAACGGACTCGGGTCCATTTGAGACTGCATCTGTAATTAATTGCTTTTACTTTGGATTACTCTTGATCTGTTCAGGAAGTATAGTTGACCGGGTTCTTAAATACTTAATCCCTTTGTCCCAGATAGTCTTGTTTGGTTTTTGATGGTCAACACAAGTGAACTTTGACCAAACATTACTGCCAATCTACTTATCCTAGTGGAATTCTAAAGATTACTATTGATAATCATCAAGTGGTTTATCAATAACAGGTTTTATAATTTCATTGGGATGATTAGTTTGACATTAATGTTTTGTCAAAGTTTACTTGTGTGTTGACCATCAAATATCAAATGGGACTATCTTTCTAGGACGGAGGTCATATACTAGCCCATTAAGTGGTCGAATTACTAGGCATATAACCATCCTGAATTTTAGCTATGATTGTACTCTGTAAAAATCTAACTCCGAATTTTGCAGATCTACAATGGTAGTTCTCGGCCTTGTGAATGAGTCCCATGCACAGCAAGCACATATTTTTTCCTTCGTTCCACAGCCCAGATAAGAATCCTTCACGTCACGGTGCAACGCTTACTTGATTGATGGAATAGTGCACACATTCAGATATTGAATAGCATCCCTGAGCCACAATTCAATTTCTCCAAAGAAGGATATGTACTGGCAGTGTGATGAATGACGAATGTGGCTAACTTATTGCAGTCAAAGGTGGATGTGTCAGAAAGAGTTTGAGCTAGGAGTCCATCAGCAGGGTCCCACAGATATAGCTTAGTGTACCATTTTTTGTAATTTGTATGATAGTTATTTATTTGATTTTGATGTCCAGTTTGAGGTGATGTCGGACTTTATGGAATAATTATGTACAGTAGTAATTAATTCATATTAGAGCATAGTAGTAAGTGCCATTTGTATCGCTTTTCACTGTCGATGAAGTTTCTGGATATCGTTTGAAAGAATCATTTGCAGGCCGTACACTGCAATGATAAATCGTTGACTGATTATGCTAGCATAAGACAACTGCTAGAAACAAGAATGAGTACAAATAAATGGAACGGACGAGATGTGTCTTCATCTTCATCTTCATCTTCATCTTTTTGTGTGTTGGGGCTGGGTTGTCAAGTTTGCAACACTTCCGATACTAGGGCACAATCACAGGTGGAAACATCTCTAGATTGTCTTTGATCAGTGACATGTGAGACATTATGACAACTCCCAAAAATGTGGAAGAAAAAATAAAAAATACTCCCTCTGGTCCAATTTTATTTTTCTGTCGTTATTTATTGTACATCTTTTCTACATATTACAGCTCAACATAAATCAATTAATAAAGTGAAACAAATTCCAATGTAAGGTTAAAATCGGAATTTAAATATTTCTGAATCAAAAGTGACAATTATTTTGAATCATTTGCTTGCTAAAAAATGACAATTATTTTGGATAGGAGAGATAGTAATTAAGTCACAAAAATTAATGTCTAGCGTTTGTTATTAAGTTCTCTTTAATAAATATCACATTTGAAATAAGCATTTTATATGTCAAAATCTTAAAAAAAAACTCCTTTTTCATTTTCATTAAGCTTAGGAAAAACGTGTTTTCTTTTTCCTGTTAGTGCCAGTTTAACAAAGTGCCAGTGCATGTGTAACAAAGTGTCAGTGTAAAAAAGTGTCAGTGTCAGTTTAACAAAGTACCGGTGTAATAAAATGCCAGTGCAACAAAGTGCCAGTGCATGTGTAACAAAGTGCCAGTGTATAAAAGTGACAGTGCCAGTTTAACAAAGTGACAATGTTAGTGTAACAAAGTGTCAGTGTAAAAAAATATCAGTGTTAGCATAACAAAGTGCCAGTGCATATATATTAAATGCCAGTGTTAGTGTAACAAAGTGTCAGTGTAAAAAAGTGTCAGTATTAGTGTTATTAATTGCCAGTATAAAACACGTTTTTCTTAACCTTAGAAAAAAAATGCATTTTTTATTTTATTAATTGTTTGTCTTTCAATATACTCCCTCCGTCCCAATAAAATGTTTAATAATTACCCAAAAGGGCGTCCCGTTAGAAGCTTCACCTTTCCTTTTTTGGCAAAAAATTTTTACTATTTCCTCCACCTATTCTCTCTCCTACATTATTTTAATACTCGCAACACCATTATAATTTACTATTCCCTCCACTAATTCTCTCTCCTATTTTCAAATTACACTCACAACATTTGTTTTTCCCTTCCATTTTCATAATTGGCGTGCCCACCCAAAAGGGTGAAGCACTTATTGGGACGGAGGGAGTACTCTGTATTACTTTACTCAAAAAATATATATGTAGGAGTTTTCACCGATACCAATGTTATAACCTTATAAATTAATTTTATTAATTGTTTTTTCAATATACTCTCTATTAATTTACTCAAAAAGTATAATGACTGCCAAGTTATTGGATCTCTCTCTAGTATCACACAATATAGATACACAAAAATGGTGCAAAAAAAAAAATGGACTTGAATTGCACCAGCTATTGAGGAATAAACTTTCCGACACCAACATCACATTGTGAATAAAATCTTAATACAATATTCATAGAACTTTCAATTCATGACTTCAATAAAATGCCCAAGCCATAAAGAGGAGTTGTACATTTGAGACTGACCTTACCTTAAAGGTGTTGTTGCTTCAACTTTCACGACTAGTCTTGTAAACATGGGGCAATTGCACCCTCTGTTTCACCAAAACTTTACATCAAAATTTTAAATTTCATTTCTAAAGAATATTATGGAATATAATTCCACACAGAAAGAAAAAAAAAATGATGATTCTATTCCTCTACCCCATCTGTTCACCCGCTTGTGTTTCTGCTGGAAGATGCAACAACAATTGCGAATCAACAAGCCTCCAGTGTTACATAATTTGGGGAACTGTTAGCAACAGAATAACATGTTATAAGATCCTTCCTTGAGCATTCACATATGCAGGGAAATTGTTACTCCTTCCGTCCCAAATTGAATGACCAACCTTTTGAAACTTTTTTTTTAAAAGACCGTCCCTAAATGATTTTCACCAATTTCTTTTTTATAGTTCATTATATATTTGCAAAACTAAAAGTTCGAATGTGAAAAACAAGAATATTTATAAATTTTTGCTACTAAATATCAACATTTTCAAAACGGCCTTTAAATTCAAAATGGTTGTTCATTTTGGGATGGAGGGAGTATTATTTGCCAAGGATTTCAGTCCTACTTATCTTCCTCCTCTTACCCAAAAAAAAAAAAAGAAGAAGGAAGAAAGTGCAAATAACTCCTTATACTCATACCTTTCTCAGGATCTCACATCGAAGACTAGAGATGGAAGCTTCGTCACTCGATTGGAAGGGCAACATCTAGATTCTTCTCAAGCAGCCAGCCTCCAGGATAACTAAGTTCATGAGATTCGAGATGAAGGTGCCAGTTCATTATCCTTGAACAACCTGGGGGTGTACCTTCCATTTGACTTTCATCTTCCACCACCTGTTCTATAAATGTGGTTTCCTGGAGACACAGGATCTATCAATAAGATTCAACTTCCATACAAATGTCTCGTTATATATATATGTATGTGTATATATATATATATATATATATATATATATATATATATATATATATATATATATATATATATATATATATATATATATATATATATATATATATATATATATATTTATGAGTTTGTTTGAACAATGAGTAAAGTAGAGATAAGGCATATACTTGGAAACCCTCCTTCACGGTGTCTAATTGCCGAACTGGAGCTAAGGTGGGTCGTTTCCATCTCTTTGGGTCCCACAGTATGGTGCTGTTAAATGCAAACCCTGACATATCAACATGAAATCTACGGAGTCTTTTACTTTTCTCATTGGTATTCCATCCGATGACTTGACTTCCGTTACATACTGGGCCTTCCAAAACTGCCTTGCTTTTGCTTTGGGCAAGCATGGCAACTGGCCAGGTGCCAAAACGACTGCAATTACATTATAGGATTCATCAATAAGAAAGCATGGCATATGGAAATCACATTATAGCAACAAACAAAAAAATCTCTAGTGGGAATTAACCAGATAAATGAGGACCTCAATTTGTTCACAAGAAATAGGCCTCATAAGGCCGCTGCAAACAGAGTGAAAACCAAATTTGAAAGGAAGGAAAGCCTATAACTACAAAGCCTGCAATCTATAATTAGTGGGCTAAATGCAGATCCTGTGTACATTAACTCATATACAGCTTATCTTCTTCTCACATGTCTTTCCCTACATTCCTTTAGGACCATCTAAAGCAATGAAGCATAACTTTTCAATATTGTCAACTTCCGAGCTCTGAGTGCTGATACATTTAACTTTAAAAATCTTGAGAATCAACCCCCTACAAATTCAATTTTCTAAAGCTGCAGATCCCATGGGTGCCGCCGGGGAGTGGGTTGCTGGAGGTGTGCACCCGTTATCAATTAATTTAGGGAGTGATTCTTCTAATAATAAAATACATGACACATTAGACTCAATCATGACTCCAACTACAAGGCAAAAAAATCAAATTTCTTCTTCTGACACCAGAAATAGTTAACAGGGAAGTTGGGCTGGGTCATTATTACAAATGCAAGCCCAGGTACTAAATTTTTGTTCTCAAACCAGATGGTTATAAAAGATTGAGCACAGACAACCAAAGGAAAGATTCAACTGAGATGAGAACCTTATGCACAGTCAAACATATTTATAACTATAAACAATTCCAAGTACACTGATATGTCCCTTAATTATTAGACTTATCAGACTATTTGATTGGAATTGAGAAAGTAGCGAATAAAGAACCAACAAAGAATGGCACAAAACCAAACATATACAGAAATCCTTAAGTGCTTGAAACACAAACTACTTAATGCATTTTTGCACATTTTCCCCAAACATTCTTTGAGTTTGAGGAGGTCTAGACGGATTAGTGGTAAAACTAGTTAACAAGGAAGTCAAAAAAAACAAACAACATATTCATGAGATTCCAAAAGTGTCTATACAAGCGGAATTCAATTGAAATGCTCTGGACAATGCAGACCGCTAAGAGGAACACTTAAGAAGTGTAGCAATATAAGTTTCAATATGAATAATCATATTAGAGACAGAGGAAGTCCTTAGCTAACTTGGACAACAATGCTCAAGACTAAGAGAGTGAGTTTGGCCAGACTATGATCTTCTGTTGGACCTAAATCTCAAGTAATAGAGAAAAGACATATGGATTCATGCTGCAGACCCCAAGTAGTTAGGACAGAGTCATAGTGAGTTTTCTCTATACAACCTACGTACATGTATTGCTTTCCAAACTATCTCTAAAAAAATTCTCTTTACTGTACGCTTACTGGGCAGTTTTATTAAATGTAATTAACTCGCCTCCATTGCTGATCTCTTATGCTATCATAGAATAACATGGGCATGACAGTCAGGTCTATATGACACACTAAAGCCTGTGTAAGTATGTTAAAACATGTTGCAGTCATATTAGCTGACATTCAATAGTTAGAAAAGCATCCAATTACTCGGGTCATAGTAAACTAAACTTAAATTTAAACTGAAGTACCTGATTTCCCTCATGCTCTCAAACAACTCGAGCGAATACATATTATCATCATCCGCAAAGTAAACAATCCCATCGAGCTTATGCTGCTCAATGTGCTCGAGTGCTGTATTTCGCTGGTGAACACCTCTGTCCTTTAGACTTGTGTTATTCTTTGTGCACACTAAATGCCTGTACATAATCCCCATCTCCCTCAATATTGCTGCAGTTTCCATTGAAGCCACATTCATCTCCACCACAATCCAAGTAAGTGGTGGAGGTACGAGCCTGAGTAACTGACCAAGTCTATTCAAGTAGTACGCCTGAAGTGCCCGATTATAAGTGGGAGTCACTATAATTAACTGCTTCCTAGGGCTAAAATCAAACCTCTCCATCACATCATTCCTCTTCTCAATGGCCAATTCAACATTATCCAACACAAAGTCCTTCGGTGCAGGAATCACTAAATCACCGAAGTTCTCCTCAACATTGATCACCGGAGCCTTGATTTCGAACGAGAAATCACGAGCTCTCGCGTCGTCAAAATCACCAAAGGGAGCAAAACCTAGAACAAAACCTAACAGAAAAAACAGTAATAACCTAAAAATCGACTTACGCCATGTGTATTGACCTTTCCTGGAGTACTTGTCTCCGGCTATAAGTCTACCGACGCCGACGCTGAATGTCGACAACGGAGAATTACTAAGCTTGTGAGACGGAGATTGGACGGAAAATGGACTCCCTCCGTTTTGGTACGGACGATTGTGATAAGGGGAGAGAGTTCTCCGGATCGAAGCCATAGATCGGATCAGTAAGAACAGAAAATGAATTCCATCCGAATATGGAACCCTAGAAAAGAGAAATTGGGATGGAGAGTCGAATGGATTATTGTTGAATCGATTGAATACTTAGTTGTTCACTGGAATTGGATTGGTCGGAGGAATGTAATTCCGGTGGAAATGGAAAGGCGGCTCAGATTTAGAAATGATTTTACCGCGGAGATGGGAGCGAAAATGACGAGCGCCAGATAGGCAGGCGCACCTATGACTGTTTGTAGCCAAAGTACGCGTGTGGGGCCCATTAACCAGGTGACACGTGGTTTGGTGCTTCCTTTAAAAGAGGTAAATATTAAATACAGAGAACTAAAAATACAGGGAAGAAGTAAATTACCAAAATACCCTTTTATATACCTAATTTTTTTTTTCCCTCATTCAATTTACGCCTTTCCATTCTCTCTCTAATCGCTCAGTCTCCCTCACCCATCCCTCCGGCCAGAGCAACCATTCCAACGCCCTTCTCTCACCGCCGCTCCACCACTACCGCTGCTTCCCACTGCCACTAACCCACGCAACGGGTTAGGAGCAACCATGGCAACGAACGAAGTGAACTAATCAGATCATTCAACATATGAGGAGAAATTAACCTATCAAAAACCGCTGTAAAGTTTATTGAATAAAGAAAAAATCTAAAACTCGGATTAAAACCAAGTAACTTGCGAAAATTGGTATACCAGCATCCCTTAATATATTACATCGTCGAGTGACATTATCAAAATGAGAACTTTCACATGGTTTAGAGGATTGCCCAAATATGTATGCATTCTAAATATCTGACAATTTCTCGTATTGATGTAACCGATTAAGGAGAATCAATTCAAGAGTGTTCTTGCATCCTGAGACAGATAATTAAATTTTCAAATTCAAATTAAATCCTCTGGTGGGCATTATGTCGAATAGCTCATGAGCATGACGCCGCAACTATAACTAAGGAAATCAAAATTGAGATTGTTCAGATGAGTTGAAAACCAAAACAGTAGTAGTAAGGAAGTACCTTAATCATATGTTAGATGGGTTGGATAAGACAGCAGAGCAGAGGCTCCGCCATTGACGAAGGGATTATTCTCAGAGTCTGAGATTTTGAGTGGAGCGAGACATGATATGGACCAATAGCTGCCGTCCTGATATGTCTCGTGTGAACTCACACGAGACACATCTCGTGTGAGTTCACACGAGATGAGTCTCGTATGAATTCACACGAGATATCTCGTGTAGATTCACACGGAATGAGTGAGAACATCTCGTGTATACACACACGAAACGGGCAAGGGCAGGATTGGAATTTTTTCGTTCTCTGTATTTTTCGTTCCCTGTATTTAACCATATCCTTTAAAAGAGGTGAAGAACAGAATTTGAGACCCAAGTTGTGCCTAGCTGGAGGACTATATGCGAGCCTAGCCGGAGAACTATATGCGACGAGTAGCGATCAAACGAGTAACAAGTAGAAAATGACAAGCCGGTAGAAATGGTAAAAATGTCATTAATGAAAAACAAAAATAAGAGCCATCGAGATACAAATGAAGAAGCTAAGTCTCAAATTCATCAAAGTGATGTACGATTTAACCGTACAAGCCCCAAATCTCGTAAAAGAACAAGAGTGATAAGAGTTGCGTGTATAAAAAAAGAAAAAAGAAAGAAAGATAAGGGTTGTGTATTTTGATAATGCTCTAACAACTTCAAAATAAATAAATATTGTTTTATAATTTTTCACGCACAATATTATAAAGGGCATTTATAACACGTCCCAAATAGGCCTCACTCACCCGGTATTTGAGCAATTCTTCTTGCAATTCAATCCAAACTTTATTGAAAGAAGAGGTGCATGATGAAAAAAAGTCAAAAGAGATACGCTTGACTACGCATTTCAGCCTGATCTTAGGTCCAGACCATTTCCCCGATTAGCTCCTGTAACAATCCGGGGTACGAGGAACTGCGGCCTGAGCGGGATTGTAAACCATCGGGCAGCTAACCGTTACGACAATGGACCAAGACAGGTGAACAACGAATAAGATCCCAACGGGCTGGCAAAGGGCTCGCGACACCCGCAGGTCGTTCTACAACAACCCTAAATAAAGTAGGATGAAAAGGAGCCTTTCCTTGCGGAAGGAACATTATGAGTCCTAGACAATCATACCTAATTTTAATAGCAGGAACAGTTACAATGATAATATTATAAAATACAGTTTATTGTAGATGAAAAAAATTCACGTACCCTTAAAATAATCACATTCTCTATATAATTAAATACTTAATTAAAAAATATTTCACAATCATAAATAAAGGTATCTATAGTATAAATCATACCTGCCTTGTAAACAGTTGTATGAACAGTAGCATTGACGGAAATTCCCATTTTGCCCTCACTGTTTTGTCCCTTTCCCGTTTTGCCCTCATAACTATCTATGTCGTACGACATGGATGGCCTTTTTTTTTTCGATATAAAAAAAAAATATCTCACGTGGCCTTGGACACGGACATGTACTAGTTATTGATATACAAAAACAAAAATGCATTGATAATAATAAAGTTTCAGCTCTTTCCTCGACATTGCCATTTTCACACAAACCCTAGTTCATGAACTCTCGCTACCCCATTTTTCTCAACGTCGATCACATCTCCACCAACCTCTGTCGTATGTCATCCCTCGTCTTCAACTGAAACCATTTACTATCACCAACATCTCCCTATCTACCACCACCTAAATGGCCTCCTCCTTAAACCACTTATTTATTAGCCAAAAGGCAATTACGTAGCATCATCAAATGCCCATGGTAGAGCTGGCAACATTGTCATCTCTGCCACCCCTATAGTCATCCTCACCATCCTAATCTTGACTGCACCAAGAATTCAATTATCCCATTCTCCAGCCCCATTTTTAGCTGTAAAAACCCTTCGTACTCTGATTATTCGTGGGCTCCAAAATGGCCGATTGCAAAGTCCTTTCTAGCGTTGCCTACATTCCCACAAATTTGTTGCATATCCAAGCTCTTTCTGATTATGCATAAAAGATAGACAATGTATCAGAAAAAGAGTGTAATCATAGATATTCCAGGAATAGAGTATTCCACCATCCATACCCATATTGCCATATAAAATCCTGCACAACACTTGCAACCTCATTCACCAATTTCTTGCCAAAATTGTTATCAACCTAGTATCGTATCGCCGGCATAGGCTCATTAGGGCTCAAAAATTGAATCTTGATAACTTTGTTAACTTCGTTTGTCGTTAGAGGGTTGGGATAGTGAACACATATTTTGTGTACAACCGTAAAAATTGCTAAAAAGTACAAGTGCATATAAAACAAGACCCTTAACCTAAAGTAGTTAATGAATTTTGATAAAAAGTGCCATTTTTTGTGACGAAGGTGAAGTACACATGATTATTGAAAACAAATTGAAGTACATGAGTGAAACTTATATAAAAAATAGTTGACTGGACTCAATAATGAATTAACTTGACCAAGAAAATGGTAAACTGCCTTACATAAGATGGGTTTTGAGCTATGGTGGATTTCATATGGGTCCGTTTGAACCCAATGAATTTTGGTCCTTGATATTTCAAAGAATTCTTATGTCGCTACTTAGCATCATCATCACATTTTGCAGCATTTTTAAATCGATTGTTTTCTCTGGAAATTGTTTTTTAAGGCTTCGTGTTTCTAGCTCCTAATTGTGTCTGGAGTTTGATTCGTTTAGAAATACAAAAACTCAAATCATTTGATTTAATTTTCATTCAAATTTGAATACCTTTTATTAACCACTTATTTTTAATGTAAGAAATGACACTTTAAATCAGTAACAATCCAAAAGAGAGTCTAATACCTTTGTTAACATCATCATACCAAATGGGTAAAGCATTTAAAAATTCAAGTAAATTTTATTGTGCATTCTTAAAATCCAGGGAAGGTAAATAAACATAGGTCCAAAATCTTAATCGCTTGTCCCAAAATTGTCCTACGATGTTGTGATCAAGGGGCATCTTGAACATGTTTAAATCTCTCTGTCGTAGATGTTTTTAATTCAATACCTCTGCTGACTAAAATTGATATTGAGAATTGTTATATAGGCTCATAAATTTGTTGAGTAAACTCGTAATTTTAAAACTTCAAAATTGTCATCGAATGAAATACTTCTACTACTCCTAAATCCATACACATTCCTATATATTTCTTCTCTTAAACCCATAGTTAAACCCATTTTTAAATATTTCTTCACTTTATAACCATATAAATGTGTTAAATTGTTGTATTAAATATTATGTTTTCGTGGCAAAAATTCGGCCATAGTTGTTGAATGATTTTTTGCCCAGAATGAGCCACACCCGTCCGAAAAATAAGGGGAGTTCGACCACACCCGGCCGAAAAACAAAAAAGTTCGATCACACCCAGTCGAACCATTAATAAAATTCGGCAGCTAGCTACTGGCCGATTTTTGGGATTGGTTCAGCCAGTACTGGCCGAACTTTTGTAATTTATGCAAAAAAAATTAAAATTATTTGGGCCTAACATTTAGGTAAATAATATTGTTTTAACATGAGTTTTTTTTAAAAAATTCAAAAACTACCCTTATTAGGAGCTTCGACAGGTAGTGGCCGAACAGTTTAAAGGTTTTCGGATGAGAATAATTGTGAAAAATATAATACAAACATAATTAGATGAGAATAATTGTTCAAACATATTACAAACATAATTGAATGTGAATAATTGTTCAAGAAATTTTCAAGAAATATTCTAAAATATTTTAAAATTTTAGCTAGGAGTGGATGAAATATTCAAGTAATTCAGCCCGGTGTGGATGACATTTTGAGAATTTTTTGCCACTACTGGCCTAACCACCCTAAGTCCAGATTTGAACAAATTAAACCCTAATAATTCTAAAATTGAAACTATAACAACAAATATTTATGAAACAAAATTCTAAAAATGATTTCTCTCTATTTCTAGTCAGTCAAAAATTGTTGGTGAGTATGGGTGAGAGTTAATGGTTAATTGGTGTGGATGGGTGAGTATGAGTTAATGAGTAAATGGGTTTAGAGGTATAAAGTGTGTTGGGTATGCTTATTATAAACCCCTCCTATTACTTGATTTGATTGATACCTGTTGGGTTAGAGGATCAATTGGGCTAGACATCGAAGCAAGGGGGAAGAATTTCGTAGCAGGTTTCTGGGGTCAAGAGCGGTCGCGCTCATGGCGTGAGCGACCGCGCTCTTGTACCGTGATTGATGCTCGGGGGATTTTCTTGGTGCGCGACCGCGCTGGATGGGAGGGCGACCGCGCTTGAGGCGTCGTCAGAAGGCATTGATGTCTCGGCATGACTGCGCGACCGCGCTCGGGTGAGGCGGCCGCGCTCCGCCCGTTTTCAGCGATCTCGGTTTCCTTGTTTGTTTAGGTTTTGGACTCTACCCTAGGTCATATATAAACAATGTTCCGCCCCAACTCGGTTGTAACACGAATTCTAATTACATAGTGCAGAGATCCACGGGCTTGGTAGTGCCCCAGACGTAGCCAATCAAATTGGTGGCTGGGTTAACAATTTCTTGTGTTCTTTTCTATTTTCTTTGATTTCTTGTGCTTGGTTTGTGTGCGATTATTATTCTTGTAGGTTTGCTTGGGTGTGGAGGGCCATATTCACAACAACTGGTATCAGAGCTCTTGGTTTAGGATCAAGGGAGTTGTTTCAAGCAATCAAGAATGGGAAAAGACAAACAGGCGGTTGAGAAATTCGATGGGTCTGACTACGGATATTGGAGGATGCAGATTGAGGATCTCTTGTACAACAAGGATCTCTACAAGACTCTGAAGGGTGTCAAACCGGAAGATGAAGATCAGGAAGAATGGGAACTCATGGATCGGAAGGCTTTAGGGGTGGTTAGATCTACTTTGTCAAAGTGGATCGCGAAGACTACCAGGAAGGCGACAACCACCAAGGAGCTATTGGATTATCTTACCGAGAGATTTGAAACTCCGTCTCGCTGCAAATAAGGTTGATTTGATACGTAAGATGGGTAGTCTCAAGATGCGAGAGGAGGATCCTTGGCTAAGCACATCGATGAATTTATGGATGTCATAGATTCATTGACGGCGGTGGAGATCAAGTTCGATGATGAGGTTAATGCATGCTTGTTGCTAGCTTCTTTAAGCAAGTTGGAGCGGAACGGTGGCTCGCAATCAACGCTTCGGCGGGTAAGAAAAAATTGAAATATGATGATGTTAAAGACTTTCTTTTAGGTGAGGAAAATCGCATGAAGAAGTTGGGGACATCGAAGTACTTCGGGAGCGGCTTTAGCTACTACTAGTAGGGGAAGCCGGGTACTAGCAAACAAGGGAGAACCGAATCTAGGGAGAACGGAGTGAGTGGTAAGGGCAAAGGCGATGAGACCAAGGATAAACCGAAGGTTGCGAAGGGATACTGTTCGGTGCTACTATTGTAAGGAGTTGGGACACTTTAAGAGGGATTGTCCAAATCGTAAGGGCAATCGGGCGAATGTGGCGATCGAAGGTGACGATGTGCGGTTACGAGTGTTAGTAGTGCACTAGAATCATGGGTGCCGGATTCGGGGGCATCATTCCACTCTTGCGGGCATAAGGAAGAGATGGATAATTACACTTCCGGTGATTTCGGGAAGGTCTATCTAGGCGATGGCGAGCCTTTGGAAATCAAGGGGAAGGGGGATGTCGAGAATAGGAGCATCGGACGGGAAGGTTCTACATGCCGAACGGGGTCGGGCACATTCGGGTTTGAAAAAGAACCTACTTTCGGTTGGGCGGTTGGACGAAGAGGGTTACAAGGTGACTTTCGGGTGCGAGGCTGGGTTATTACCAAGGAGGATTGTGAGATCGCTCGGGGTAATAAGGAGGGTACTCTGTATTTGGCGAACAACACCAAGGATAGTATTGCGGTGGCGGCGGCAAGGGTGATGCGATGCGGCACTAGCCTTGTCGATTGGAGTCGCATGAGTGAGACAGGGGATGAAGGTACTTTGTTCAAAGGGTTTACTACCGGGTTTGAAGACGATCAACGTGGGGATCTGCGAAGATTGTATGTTTGGCAAACAAGGGAGGAATAATTTCTCGAGGACGGGTAGGGGATTGAGGAAGCAAAGTTGGAATTGGTTCACACGGACTTGTGGGGGCCATCTCAGGTTACATCTCTGGGTGGTGCGTCATATTACATGACTTTTATTGATGATTCTACAAGGAAGGTGCGGGTCTATTTCTTGAAAGGGAAAGATGAAGCTTTCGAGGTGTTCAAGAAGTGGAAGGCTTTGGTGGAGAATCAAACGGGACTTAAGCTTAAGTGCTTAAGATCAGACAATGGTGGGGAGTATGAGCTCGGGGAGTTTAGGGAATATTGTCTTTGCGAATGGTATTCGTATGGAGAAGACTCCAAAGAAGACTCCACAACTTCAACAGGGTAGCGAAAGGATGAACGAGAACATTGAATGAGCGGGCTAGAAGTATGAGATTGAAGTGTGGACTTCCGAAGACGTTACGGGCATATGCGGTTGACACGGCGGCTTTCTTGATTAATCGAGGACCATCGGTTCCATTGGGGAACGGAATTCCGAGAGGAAGCTTGGAGTGGCAAGCAGTAAATCTGTCCTTTCTTCGCATATTTGGCTGCGTTTCTTATGTTCATGTTGATTCTGAGAGAACTAAATTAGATGCTAAATCATTAAGTGTACATTTATTGGGTATGGCGGGGATGACTTCGGGTATAAATTTTGGGATGATCAAAACCATAAGGTTATTCGTAGTCGAGATGTGGTATTCAATGAACAGGTTTTGTACAAGGATAGAAAGGGGGCATCGATGATACTAGTTAGAACCGGATATTGTTGAGGTGGAGGTTCCTAACTCGGGTGGGAGCGGGGCAGTTCATGTTGACCATGGTCGGGAGGTCACGAAGATGAACCACGTACTGAGGACCGGATATTCCGGCTGCGTAGATCCGGCGGTGCGTGGATCACCTGGCAGTATACTCCTTCGAATTATTATTTGTTGTTGACGAGATAATGGGGAACCGGAATGTTATGCGGAGCGGTTCGTAGTGTGCTTTGTGATAAGTGGAAAGGCTGCGATGGAAGATGAGATGGTCTCATTGAAGGCAAACAAAACTTGGGAGTTGGTGAACTACCTAAGGGGAAGAAGGCACCGCATAACAAATGGGTTTACGGGATCAAGGAGGAAGCGAGACGGTAGCAAGCGTTACAAGGCAAGACTGGTTGTAAAAGGGTTTCGGCGAAGTACGGTATTGACTACACCGAGGTATTCACTCCGGTTGTGAAGATGACCACTATCGAGAATGGTTACGGGGATAGTAGTGGCGAGATGACTTGCTTTGCTTGAACAGAGATGGATGTGAAGACGGCCTTTCTTCATGGGGACTTGGAGGAAGAGATTTACATGGTACGACGAGAGGGTTTCTTGTCTAAGGGTAGCGAGGAGCTAGTTTGCAGATTGACTAAGAGCTTGTCTGGCCTTAAACAAGCTCCTAGGCGGTGGTACAGAAATTTGACGGATTCATGCACGACATTGATTTTATCGAGATGTGAGGCGGATCATTGTTGCTACTTCAAGAACACGGACAATGAGTATATTATCTTCTTTGTTATATGTGGACGACATGTTGATAGCGGGCTCTAGCGGTAGAGAGGTAAACGAGGTTGAAGACTCGGTTGTCAGAATGGTTCGAGATGAAGGATTTGGGAGAGGCAAGGAAAATCTTGGGCATGCGGATTGATCGGGATAGGGAGTCGGGCAAGTTGGTTCTTTCACAAGCAGAATATGTTGAGAAGGTCTTAGCAAGGTTTTGTATGGAAGAGGCGAAGCCAACGGGGACGCCATTGGGTTTGCATTTCAAGCTATCCGAGAGGGACTCGCCTAGGAACAAGGAAGAGCGTGACAAGATGGAGAGAACTCCATATGCTTCAGCTGTGGGGAGTCTCATGTATGCAATGGTGTGTACAAGGCCGGACATTGCACATGCGGTGGGAGTAGTCAGCCGGTTCATGGGCAATCCAGGAAAGCAACATTGGGAAGCGGTTAAGTGGATCCTACGTTACTTGAAGGGTACTAGCTGTAAGTGCTCCAATTTGAGCTTGTTAGAATTTTCGTTAGAAAATTAACGAAAGTTATAACATTTCTAACAATTCCTAACTATCCTAACATTTCTAACAAAGTGAGGGTAAAATGGGCATTGTTATTTAAGGTTAAACCTTAAAAAGAATTTTAAAAAGAAAAACAAAAGAATAAAACCACAAATAGAAATGCTGGAAACATAATCTGATTTGGTCAATTTGAATTTTGAAAAAGATTATTCCTTGTGTCCAAAGCTGAAGCGACAATTAATGAACGGTGCACGCGGCTGGATCCATCCGCGCGGACATGTTTGTATTTTCGGGAGGGCTATAAATTGAGCCCTCCGAGTCACGTAAATAAGAAGGAAGAACACAAATGCAACGAAGTTACAGGCGAAATATAGAGAGAAAACGGTGAGAATTCTCAAGAATTGTCACCTTTTTCTTTCCAATCTTTCCCAACTCATACTCATCCACTCACTCTCATATTAAAGCCCTAAACACTCATACACTCAAGCCAAACACTCAAGAACACAAGGAAGATTGGTAAACCCTCTTCTTCCTAACCCTAAATCTCATCCATGCATGCATCTTCAAACTACAAAATGTAGTTCTTTCATCTCCTTTCTCTAGATCTAAGAAGATCACCATGGAAGACCATCTCCATGGATGATCTTCTACAAAGATCAACATTATTTTCAAAGCTTTTCTTTCTTACTTGCAAAAATGCACTTTCAAAAACCCTAAAAAACCATTTTCAAGCACTAAATCTTGATTTCAAAGGGTAAAATCCCCCTCCCCAAGCAAATGAAATGCTTAGTCCTAATGTACCCCAAGGATGGTTTGGTATAGTTGATTCACCACTAAAATGTCTAGTGATCACTAACCAAAACCTAGGGAAATGGGGACAAGCATGGATGCAAAACCCCCCTTAAAATCATATTTTCTTTCTTGAGAAGTTGCTGTCCAGTAGCAAATTTCTCAGACCTCAGTCCATGGTCTTAATTTTTGGACACAGATGAACTTGGAATTTGGTGTTGACTACAAAACACTTTTTGTAGCCAACATCCAGAGCTTTCCAGACATATTTTTACCTTATTTTTGGGTGAGTAAAACTCCTCTTTTTAATTTTTCTTTCAGAGGCTAGTTCATCAGCTTCTGGGAATCCAGATCTCATATCTGAGGTTTCCAGAAGGTTTTGACCCCTCAAATCTTCTCCAAAATGGAAATTTCTTTCACACAAAGTTTATTCAAGGAGTCTAGAGAAACTTTCATTCTCTGAGTTCATCCAGATTATGAAGTTTTAGGACCCTTGAATCCATTTCAAAATCAGGTGTCTGCTGCCATTTCCTTCTGGCAGAAGTGACTTCTCAACTTCAAAAGGTTTTTTGAGTACCAAATCTCAAACCAAAAATTCTCCAAAAAATCATGGGATCAGTTTAAAGTCTTAAAAAGACATCCCAATTTTTACTTTTTCCAGTTTCAACTTATTTTGGCCAAAACACACACACACACACACACACAAATGATTTTCAGCTTGGAAGACTCGTTTTACGAGGCGCGTCGGGTGCACACTAACGTCCTTCCCGACGCGTAACATGACCTCCGAACCTAAATCTCTGATCTCGGGCTTTTTTCAAAGTTTTGCCCTTCAAAATTAAAATGGCGTGGCGACTCCGTTTTTTCCGGTTTTATTTGGTTTTTCAAAGAAACGCAAAAATCGAATTTTTCCCGCGAAAAAGGCAACACATCGTTACAACTGCTGGTAAGGCTCTGTGTTTTTCAAGCAAGGAAGTGGTGTTAGCGGGTTATGTTGATGCGGACTTGGCATCAAGTGATCTTGATAAGAGGAGAAGTACTACGGGTTATGTGTTTACATTGGGTGGTACAAGAATCTCTGGGCTTCTAAGTTACAAAAGATCGTGGCTCACTGATCGTGCAGCGATATGTGGCATGACTAAGCAAGTAAAGAGATGGTTTGGCTGCGCGTAACTTCTTGGGTGAACTTGGGAAGACGCCAAGTGGTAATATTCTCTACAATGATGGCCTCCCGAGCGCAATTCACTTGGCAAAGAATCCTGCGTTTCATTCTGAGGACGACACATCAACCGAGGTTTCACTACATCGGGCATCTCTTGGAGAAGAAGACTTTGTGGCTTGAGAAGATATTGGGATCTGAGAATCCGGCGACATGTTGACGAAGGTTGTGAACCTTGAGAAATTGAAGGCGTGCAAAGCTTCAATTGGGCTTGAAGAATGAGAGAGGAGGATGGCACTACCATGATCGAGGCGAGCACTAGGAGGACACCAAGGGTGAGTTGAAGACGGATACGGGGCTTATATGTGTGGTTGATCTCTAGGTGGGGAGATTGTTGGGTTAGAGGATCAATTGGGCTAGACATCGAAGCAAGGGGAAGAATTTCGTAGCAGGTTTTACGGGGTCAAGAGCGGCCGCGTCATGGCGCGAGCGACCGCGCTCTTGTACCGTGATTGATGCTCGGGGATTTTCTTGGTGCGCGACCGCGCTGGATGGGAGGGCGACCGCGCTTGAGGCGTCGTCGAAGGCATTGATGTCTCGCATGACTGCGCGACCGCGCTCGGAGCGAGGGCGGCCGCGCTTTCCGCCCGTTTTTCAGCAGTCTCAGTTTCCTTGTTTGTTTAGGTTTTGGACTCTACCCTAGGTCATATATAAACAATGTTCCGCCCCCAACTCAGTTGTAACACGAATTCTAATTACATAGTGCAAGATCCTGACACACTTTGTCCGTGACATCAATGCACTTGTCCGTGACACACTTTGTCCGAGACCCGGTTGGTTTTTAAGTGCAGTGCGTGTCATGCCACTGTCAGGTGTATAGACCTTTCCTTTCAAGCCTTTGTCGGCATACCGACTCAATATCTCTCGGGTCCCTAATCGGTCGCTAATCGGTCGAAGTTGCCGGTTTTCCGCCGCAGACTTTGACCAAGATATTGACCGGCGCCTTGACTTCGGCTCGGCGGCACAAATTATACAACGACTCCCGGCATTGACAGAGTTATCAAGGATTAATGATCATTCCATGCCTAATTACGGCTTAGCGACGATAAGTCAAGATCGATAGCGGACATTTATCGGTCCAAATCATGCCGACTTTTCGTCGAGCCCTCGGACACGATCTTGACTTTAACGTCGGCTTTGTCCGTAATTTACATCGAATGCTCGTTAAGACTCGATTACCCGCCGAGACTTCTAGGATCACTTTTCTTTCGGTCGGTGGGACCGCGCTTGCCCTATAGGACCCTCGCCAGGGGTGTCCACCTGGGAGGTCGAAATACGGGTGGAATACGAGGGGCTTATAGACGTAGTGACGGGGCCCACCGATCCGGGAATCGAGTAGTTTGCGAAAAAGAAGAGCAATCTTTTTCCAACCGATTAGGTTAATAAAACATGTTTTAAGTAAACGTGAACAAATAAGCTGCATGTTGCATGAGCCAAAAGCCCAAACACCTACCCTCCTTCCATTCCCGGACGTCGAACCTTCATGTCCTTTCCCCGCGGCTCCGCACAAAGCTTGGTTTCGGGCACCGGGTCACCGTTTGTCCGGTTGGGAAGAGTCAAGCGCATCGTCGGCTTCGCCGTTTGTTCCAACTCCGGGTTTCGAGAATGTGCATCGGCGGTAATGATGGGGATAACGTCGCTCCGCCTCCGGGACCCCTCGAGACGGAGCAACGATGGAATCGGTTAGCGAGAACGAGATGAGGTTACGACGGGAAGCACGGCTAAACGGCCTTATGGAGGCTATTAAGAGTCACGGTGCGGCCGCCGGCCTCAATCCGGATGGCACCTTCACCGTGGAAGAAGACGAGGATGCCAATCCCACTCTCGGTCGCCACGATTACACCGGGATGCCGCCACCCACCTCCTATGGTGCCACTACGAGAACCCAGTGCTCCTCGATTTTCGGGTCGGCCCGGCTCCCGACCACGAGACTACCGGATCCATGCGGCCCAGGAAGCCTGAAATCGGTGGGGGCAAAATCGGTACGGAATGTCTTCTCATGGTTGGGGCTATCTCGGAATGCCACGGCTAATCGGGATCCCGCCTCGGTTCGGAACCGATCGGTCAGGGCCTTCACGGCGGCCACGGTTTGGAATGCCGCCACAATGCAGGTTACGGGCCACGATCGAGAATCCTCCTCGAACGTCTCCATCCGGTGTCATCGAATCACCGGGACCGCAGTACCCGGGTTACACACCTTCGCCTGGCGGCCATGCAATTCAACAATCCGGGACGGCAACCCGCACTCAAGCCTACTTACGGGCCCCACTTTCTGGAAATCCAAGTTATCCAGGCCACATCGGGGCTGCCCCGCCTACTTTGCCGGTTGAAAATCAGCCAAGCCGCAAGGTTCTACCCTTTTGCTCGAGCTCCCTACTCATGCTCCCAGGGGTAACTCGGCCCGGGACGGAGGTTTTCACCTACGTCCGGACCGGCCGTTCCCTCCACGATCTGCCTCCGGTGGTAGCTCCTCTCTAGCTCGGCCGCTAGCTTGAATGCCGTGGTTCCGCCACAAGACCCTCATCGGCACGGTTCATGGAACAACACAAGGAAATGAAAGCGCGGTGCCGAGCGGCGCGAAAGTACGCCTTAGGCCCTGAGGCCAGGACTCCATTGTTCCCCTGCCTCACAAATTCGTGATGCCAAATCTGGATCTCTTTGATGGAACCGCATGTCCGAAAACCCATTTGGACACGTATACCTTGGCAATGAAAGCCAAAGGATGTACCAATCGGCGAGTTGGGCGACTATTTCGATCTATCCTTGAAGTCCGGTGCCTTAAAGTGGTTCTTAGTTTGAAACACGAAGCCGGGGCCACATGGGACCAAATCACCAATGCCTTCACGAGAAAAATATAAGGCCCGACTTGGAATGGGAAACAAATAGGGTTGACCTACAAACAACAAGCAGTGCGGCGTCCCGATGAGAATGTTGGGGACTTTTACAAGCGGTGGAACACGAAACTCAGTGAAATGGCCATCCCTCCTTCCGAAGAGGAACAAGCTGGACATCTTCCGGTCATGCTTGAAACCACATCGAGAGCCTCCCTCGGTCACTTCCCATACTCGAGACTTACGGGCCATGGTTAACTCTGCGGCTAAGTTTGAAAAGGCCTACAATCGGCAATGAGCTGCACACTGCCTACGAATATCGGGCTCCTCCTGCAAACACCGCCCCTGCTCTGCTAAAGGCAAAGAAATGATTAACTATGCGGGACGGGAATGCGAATAACACGACTCCTTTTGCTCCCGGGAAAACCGGTGAGCCCGGACCGCGGGTCATGAATCTCGAAAACTTTGGAATGCCTCGAATGACATCTTTAGGGGCTGGTGAAAGAAGGCTTCTTTGCGGCCTTTGGAAAATTTCCAACCCGAGAAATCCGAATGCTCCCGTGGATACTACAAAGTATTGTGCCTTTCATCAAGCTCACGGACATCGGCGGCAGTTGCTTCACTCTGAAAAAGGCAATCCGAGGGCTAATAGAGCAAGGAAAGTTGGAAGGCCCGAAGGGCCTAACACGATCAAGAATCCTCTTGCCAAGGAACCATAATCAGGTGAATATGATTGAATGCGGAGAATCTTCGCATGACCATGAAGATCTTGATGAAGGTCCCCGAAATACCGTGGCCAACCTCGTCGAGGATCTGAATTCGGATTCCCCCTCGGCCTCGAGGATATCGAACGAATCGACCCATCTTGGTCTCATGTCGGAGACTCCTTGCAAGAATACGAGGCCCGCTATTTTTCGGGTGAAGGGAAGGCCGATACCGAAGAAGCCCGGAAATTTGTTAAAAGCTCGGAACATGAAAGAACTATTTATACAAGATGGTTAGAACAATCGAGAAAGATCGAACAAGAAAGCTTCAGGCGGGCGTACTGTCTTGGGGCTTATCGGCAAAGAGGCCGAAGAGCATCTGGAGCTAGTGCACTTCTGCAAATTGGCTTTGGGAGAGCCCGAATATGATCCCGAGAACAGTGAAGAATCAGAAGAGGAGGATTCCTTCTATATCCTACCTGGCGTCAAATATGTGCCGCCCCCTCTCACTCTTCCCCCGCAATTTCTGGGAGGAGAAGGCTGAATCGCGATTACCATCACTTAGGGAATGGGAGCATATGACTACTTCTGCGGCTGCACGCACCCCTCTTCCCCTAACAGATTTGACCGTCGATCCCTCTCAGCTGATATCCCCGTGGTATGGGAAGATGATTCTGATGACAGCGATGACGATGATGACGATGATGACGATGATGATGACGAGAGCGAAGAGTCGACTGAGGCCCCAGACCGGAATCAATGCGGAACAATCATGCCGAAATGAGCCCATGGGAGCCGAGCACAATGGTTGGTTATCGGCAAGCGATGACGAAGAAACCGGAAGACGAATACGAGACCGAGGACATGAAGGCCATGAAGTTTCATGGATCGAGCACGTGGATGTCTTAGAATTCAACACTTGCATACCATGCTTTGGGGAAAGGGTTTTCGGGTGTCCGATCCGGGCCGATAGTCGAAGATCGATCGAAAGAGGAAAATTAACTCCCATCCGCCCAAATGAGAAAATAACCATGGTTAGATCAAATCCACCCCGAGCAAAGTAACACTCCTTGTCGGGGTTACCCAAGAAGAGATCACCTTCCCGAATGTATGTCGGCTTTCGGAGAAGTCCTAAGCGGCATAATACCGGATGCGCCTCCCACACGTAACGCTATAATCATCTCCAACTCTGAATATTACGAAAGGAGGACGGAATGGCTGCACTATACCGGGGATGAGATCGAAAAGCCGCCGAGTACCGACAATAGCGACTCTTGTTGCATGATGACAATGAGCAAGGCCGGCCATGAGAGTGAATCAGAGGACGCCCTAGCCCTGTGGGCCATCCAAGGGGCAACAACACAACCCCAAACCCAGCACGGTGACTTGGGAAGCGGTTATAAGGGCCGCCCGGGAAAGAGGCCGGTGCGGCTCAAACTCGGCCCGCACCGTTGCCGGGCTCGCCGGGCCGGTGGCCAATAGCCAAACAGGCTCCCAGGTTAACGTTGGCGGCATTGAAGAAATCCGGTCAAGAGACGGCCGATGAGGAAGTTAATCTGTTGACCCGATCCGGGCAAATTTTCCAAAGGGAATCCTAAGGCGAGATAAGAAGGCCGCGAGACCAAGCACCAAAAGAAGATCGCCGCCCCTATGCTAAGGCAGTGAAACTCCGGACCACGAAAAAGAGGATCCCGTGCTCACCCGGTTGAAGCAAACACGGGCCAACATTTCCCTACGGTCTCTACTCACTTCGTCTTATCCCCATAAGGCGAAAGGCTGGAAGAAAGCTGGCTCGCACTCTCGTGCCTATTGATGCTACTCCCGATGATGTGGTACGGTGATTGGAAACATCCACTACGGGAACATAATCACTTTCACGAGATCTCGACCTCCCTCAATTTGGGGCGATCATAATGAGCCTCTCTTCATCACGGATCCAGTTTGGATGAACGACGCCTCCCTCGGGTCTGGTCGATAATGGGTCGGAATGAACATTCTTCCGGCCAAAGATCATGAGCTTGCTTGATATCAAGACTACGAGACTTGAAGCCTTCTTCTCTCACGGTCAAAGCTTACGACTCAACATCCCGGCAGTCCTCGGTGTTGCTACTTTAGACCTCTGGTTTGGACGAGAAATTGATACTGTGGAATTCCGGGTTATCGACATCCCGATTACTTTCAATGCCTGTGGGAAGACCTTGGATGCACCAAGTCAAAGGGGTCGCCTCGAAGCCTCCACCGGTGTGTGAAATTCGTCTCGAATGGGGATCGACGACCATTTACGGGGATTTAGTCACTTTAGAGGGCACGGATACGGGCGGAATACCTATTACGGAAATCAAACATGACGAGGAAGGTCACATGCTAACGGGCTTCATGGTCGAGCCTCCCAAGGCCCAAGTGTGCAACATAGATCGAGCGGTCACTCGGGATAAAATCCCACCGGTCTTGAAAATGATGAGAAAAATGAGCTATCTACGGCCTCGGTGCGGGAAGCGCCAACAAGGAACTTTCAAACTCATCGAAGTGAAAGGACAAAATACTCGCCACGGCACAGGATATGAGGCCTCCCAGGTGGACACCTGCAAAGGGAAAGAGATTTGAAGGCTGCCACGGGAAAGGTCCCGGTTGACAATCCCAAATCTAGTCCTAATTTGGTGACTACTTTGTAAAGGGTCCCACACAACCGGGAAACATCACAGAGCCCACTCCTACGGAAGGATGGCTAAAGCTACGGGATAGCCTCAACAAGTTCGGGGGAACCAAGGCTAACCCGGTCAGTAGAATGTTCTGGACCTACCCAAGATACACAGGGCTACCACTACCATGAAGAGTGAGTATACCTTCGGGCGTGCGACACAGTGGAACAGTTCGAGAAGCTCACAACCACTATTCCTCTTGCCCGGGAGACCCGAAACTGAGTTCGAATTGACGGTGCCAAAAGCTAAGGCCACGGAATTTCCCTCGGATGATTGGGATGGTGCGGTTATGCGGCAATTGTTCGAAGAAGAAGTCCAGGTGCCGGACTGATTGATCTCGGCTCGGTCCAAGAGATGATAGCGGCAATTGAGAAAGGAGAACAAAAACAGCACAATTCCCGAGTCATGAGGCCACCAACGACGATGCCGCTAAAGAATTGGGAAACTCTCTCGGGCCGTCCGCGACCAAGGAGGAAATGATCACCAAGCTTGGATTGGTCCCCGTCCCTTTGTGTCAATCTAGGACAAGTCCTCCCAGTCTCTCTCTGTTAAGATCGAGTCTCTAGGGTCGTCCAGATGGCCTTACGCTGAAGACTACGAGTGCAGCAAGCACTTTGTATTCCCTTTCGTTTTCAATGAAATGACGAACCTTTACGAGTATCCCTTGATTGCCACTTTAACTAATGATGAATTAATTAATAAAAATTTTTTTTTATAATAATTCATTAGATAAAGAAGCGAGACACATTAAACAAAAAAATCAAACAACAAAAAAAAATCTTTAGCGGGTTGTCGGGAAGAGGAAAATCGAGCCCAGCTGCCGAAGAGATTTTGACAAGTGTGAATTTGGGAGCTGCGGAAAAGCCTAAAGAGACGCAGATTGGCGATTTCTTCGAAGGAATCAAGAGGATGCTCTGCAAAGTCCTACAAAATCCTCAATTCAAAGAAAGTCGCCCTCTTCATCAAAGAAAACATCATGTGCTTGGATACGGGTTGCCGGTGAAATCATCTCGAGATAATGGATCCCACTTCGAAGGGGAATGTGACGGAGTTCTTTGGCGAGAATTCCAAATAACCGTCACAAGTCATCACCCTACGGGCCCCAAACCAACGGAGCCGTCGAAGCGGCAAAACAAGACTCTGGAAAATATCATCAGGAAAATGGGTGTCCAAGGTAGAGATTGGCCCGAGAAGTTACACTGGCACTGCGGGGCTACGAGAACATCGGTCGAACGGCAGCGGGAAACACCTTTTGCCCTCACATACGGAATGGAAGCCGTACTCCCAATCGAGTGGAAATACCCTCGCTCCGTATCTTCTTTGGAAAGCCAAATCAACGAGGTCGAATGGCTCAGTCGCCATAACGAATTGGCCCTACTAGACGAACGCCGGCGAAGGCCATGGAACACATCCGGGCCTATCAAGGAAGAATGGCCAGAGCCTTCGACAAAAAAGTAAAGCATCGGGAGATCCGAGAAGGTGATCTCGTTCTAAAAGAAAAGCCCCGGTCCGTATCAACCCTCTCGGCAAATGGGAGCTGTATGGGTCGGGCCATATGTCGTCCGGAAGATCTTCTCCGGAGGAGCCATGCAACTTGCGGACCTCGATGGGAATCCCTTTGTACACCCGGTGAATGGTGACAAGGCTGCGCGAGATACTACGCATAAAAAAAAACAAACAAAAAAACAAACAAAAAAAAAAACAAAACAAAAGAAAAAACAAAAAAAAAGAGTGCTAAAAGAGTAATACCCAACTAGGTTAGAAACCCGAAAAGGGCGGCCTAGGTAAAAAACAGGGTTGCACCAAAAAAAAAAAAAAAAACAAAAAAAAAAAAAAACAAAAAAGAAAAAACAAAAAAAAGAGTGCTAAAAGAGTAATACCCAACTAGGTTAGAAACCCGAAAAGGGCGGCCTAGGTAAAAAACGGGGTTGCACCAAAAAAAAAAAAAAACAAAAAAAAAAAACAAAAAAAAGAGTTCACCGGGTTGAACTACGAAGACTGAGCTCCTCAAAATGAGGGGAACGTAGGCGGCCAGGAAACGGTTCGGTCTAAAGCACAAATAAAAGCCATACTTTGGCATCAATACAATTGATCGAGACCATGAAAGCGTCTCGAAAAACTCTAAAGCAATTCAAATATTCATTACAAGTTAAAAGCTCTTTGATGAGTCTAAGCCCGATTCATTCCTACAGCGGCAGCTGCTAAAGGAAAACTAAGATACATAATCAAACTAATGTGTACGTCATGGCAAGAAAGGGATACTTGGAAACCTCGAGTCACTCCAAGCCACTCGTGCTTGGTCTCTCCCTTCTTCTTCCCCCTCAGAGTCTTTCTCTTTTGAGCCAGGAAAAATGTCGGTATTCCTCCTACCAAGCTGCGGTATAGGAACGGGGTCTATCAAACCGGCCTCGGTCAGGGCCTTAGTAGCCCTACCGTCATCCCTCATCTCCTGTAACCTAGGCGGTAACATAGGAGCTCTCCTCTCTGTCTCTTGACGTAAGCCTCATGTCGGTCACGGCGTCTCCGCTCTGTCATGAGGGTTGGCCCTCGCCTCGGCCCTCCTCCTCTCGAAACGGTCGGGTCCTCCGCACCCATAATGGCCTCACGCCGTCTCAAAATAGCCACCTGAGTCTCTCCCAGATGCCCCTCGTACCAATCCAGGTACCAAGTGGTCAGGAACACCGGTCTCGGACGCCTGAGAATGACCCGAGGAGGAAAGGCATCATACCTCCATGCTCGGGAAAGAAATGGAAACACCGAGGGATCATCCATGGAAACAGGAGCCACCACCCTGGTAGCTATATCATCAAAACCCTCCAAAGGAACCTGCTCCAAGCCAAACTGTCTCAGGACCAAAGCCGGGATATAAAAGCTGGACTGAGAAAGCCCCGGAAGCATAACCACATGGGACCCGTCCTGAAGCACTCTACGAGTCTCCACCCGCCAATGAGGCACCGACCATCTGATATCTTCAGTCTGGCGACCCGCCATCCAACGCTCCCACGAGCCCTGATCATCAAAATCTACATCAACACCTCTCCTGGCAAAAGTCCAAGGCCTGATCATATCAGAGGTTTCCCGAAGAACCCCCAAACGCTCCATCAGCCACAGGGTCAAGAGAAACGGGCTGCCCCCGTGCATGTACCGCCGTCCGGTAGCTAATCTGTCGAGAGCATGAAAAGTCTCCCCAAGAATCAAAGGAACGACATCTCTGCCCAGGCGACAATGGACGACAACATCCAACAGAGATCGATGGCAAATCCCGAAGGAATAGACCATGAACAAAGTGCCGAACATGCAAAGGGCAAAGGCATCCCAATAGGCGTCATCCACCAAGCCTAAGCCCCTAAATCTGTCGGGAAGACCGGAAATATCAAAATGGTCGGGACCGCGGATCATGCCTCGTGCTTCCTCCGGGGAAAGATGAAGAAGGTTGCACAACTTGTCAACAAAAGAAGCTCCTCCGGACCAAGGAATTGCTATCTCCTCCACCTCCGGACCTCCAAGCAAGGCCCGAAATTCTTCCACAGTCGGAACAATCTCGTTGAAGGAAAGGCAAAAGACATGCCTTCTAGTATCCCAAAACGAAGAAGAAGCCCTTAAGAGGTCATAATCCGGAACCAATTCTTTGAGAGACCACAAGCATCGTACCTTGTACCGTTCTTCAAAGAAAGACCTTCTCTCATGCATAATTCCCCGGGACCAATCCTTGAACTTGTTGAAAAATGACATTTGGGACTCTTGGGACAATTTTGAGGGAGCTCTTCCAAGGCTTTCCATGTTTTTTCTCTCTTCCTCCCCGAAAATGGCTGTTTGACCGGAGGTTGAAGAAGATATTTGAATTTGAAATAAAGCAAAGCCAGATTTAAAGCAAAATCAAAGGACAGTGTCGATGCCGTCCCCATCCGCGCGGATGGGATTGCTTCCCAGAAAAATTACGCAACACCCAAGCTGCTACACCAAAAAGGAATATTCCATCCCGGTTGCTCGAAACTTGTGCAAAAACCTCCCCAAACCACCCATATACCAAACACCCTTGCAAAAAAAAAAGGCTCATGCGACACTGCATTCATATTGCATTGCATTCATAAATAAAATCCTAAATTATTACATTAAAAAAAAAAGAAAAAAAATGTGCATAATCTGTACAAATATTCAATTTCAAAAAAAAAAAAAAAATCAATCGGAGTCTCCAAAGACCCGATGTCTCCCCCGGCCCTTTTGCGACTCGGGCACCGCCTCGTCAGGAGCCCCGAAAGTCTCGGGCTCGGAATCGTCCTCATCTCCAGAAAGAGGCTCGTCGGGACCAACCAGGCACACTCGATAGGGTAAACCCGGATCCCGAAGAAGTCGTACCCGAAGGTGAAGGCGTCAGACTCTGAACATTCGGAGACGACCCACCATGCCGCAGACGTGTCCTCGCCCGTGCGGATCCCCAAGAATGACGTGATCCGAAGGCGGTGCCGCGCGGTGATCAATGAGAGGAGAAAGAGGGGTCTCGGAAGAAGTCTCCGAGGGAATAGGAGAAGCCTCCCGTCGGACAGTGCCGGCCAGTGGTCTCTCGCCCTAGCACGAGGTGCCCCACAAGCAACCATCCTCCGTATGAATCTCTTGGCCCCGATCACTTGCTTCGTCGGTGTCTCGACGACCACCTCCGAAAACCGCACAAAAGCAAAAGCGTCAAAAAAAAAAAAAAGAAGTGATGCTAAAGATGATGAAACAAAAGAAAGAAAAGAAGGGAAAAGGTGAAACCATACCTTCATACCCTGACGAGGCCGGAAAGCTCGTGGAAGCCGCTCGGCCGAGGGATCTGCACCTCAATCGGACCCCATCCCGGATGTAGGAAAAATCCGTCCGAGGGTACCGCGGGATCCCAAGCCCCTCCCTCTCCAAAACCCGAGGCATCCTCGGCCTCCTCAAGACGAACGTCGCATATGGCTCGATCGCCACGAAGTCCGAGAAGTGCCGGCTGCTCGGTAATCGTCCCAGTCACGGACCGATCGCTCGGTGTGTATCATGTCGGCGGGAGGCTCCACCGGTGTCCTCAAAGGCGAGTTCACGCCATGCCGGCGCGCGTCACCCTCTCTCCCGGATAGTAGACGTCGCAAGTCGGGCCCTCCAAAATCCTCCGCCGCACCGTCCCGATCTCGGCGCCCTTCACCGCGCTACCTCAGCGATCCTGGGGAAGAATATCATCCCTCATCCGTCTCGGCCTCCGTCAAAGGAAGGCAATCCGCGTACCTAGAGTCGTACGCCCTCGGAGCTTATCTTCTCCCGGCATGCTTGGACCAAGATCGCATGGCCGGATACGCCCGACGTACTCACGGGCCGCTCCACACCGTGACGTGGAAAAACTCCAACGCCCATACCTGCGAAAGGTAAAAATCCAATCAATCCGGTGCAAATAAAAGTGTGTGCTCAAAAGGAAAGAGGGAAAGCAAAAGAGAGCTTATACCTCCGGAGCAAACTCGAAGCAAGACAGGAGCTCACGGCCCTTCCGCCGTATCTATCAAGAGCGAAGTACAACTCACCCACCTCGGCCTCCCCCAGAAATATCTCCAACCGTCTCCATGTCCTCTAAGGACCTCAAGAAGGCAAAGACCGCTGTCCCCTCGGCATGACCAAAGAGCGTGCTCGAAAAGGTAAACCACGGGAAGGACCTAGCACCGCTCGGCGCTAAACCTATCCTCCCGGCCTCGTAACTCGCGATGGTCTCCACGATCTTGCCGAAGACCACGTTATACGCCATCCCCATCCCCTTTTTGGGAATAGGGAAAATCCGAGAAGAGCTGCAGATCGGCATCGCCGTAGCCATCTCTCCACTCAATGCCGCGTCCATTGAAGGACAGGACCCGTGATCGCGGCATAGTCGGGAAGGCGTAACGGTCGCCTCGCCCCAGAAGAAGTGGAATGTGTGGGTCGCATCCCACCAATGCTGCGCTAGAGCGAACATCAAGCCCTTGCACTTAGGGAACTTGACCAGTCCCCTCAAGCACTCGACGAACTCCCAGAGCCCCGTCTCGACAACGATCTGTCTCGGACTCGGCAAAGCTCCTCGGCCCGCGTTCGGAAGCCGGTCCCACAAATCAATCACAGACTCCGCCGATCCTCGAGTCTTCATCTTGCTCAGCTGCTCCGTCACAAAACGGTTTCCGCCCTGTAAAAAAAAAAGAGAGAAAATGTCAAAAGATTGCATTTGCATTTACATTAAAAAAAAAAAAAAAAAAATTCGACAAAGCATAACAAAGATACAATGAGCATAGCCCCATTTTTCTCGCATGAAATAAAACAATTTTCAGCAAGTCCCAATGCATTCATCAAAAAAAAAAAGATGCATTCCTACGCGAGTAAAAACTCCGTCCCATTTTCAAAAAAAATGCATACATGCATATCATCCATCTTACATACAACGGGAGGAAAAATCCGTCCCACTTTTCAAAAAAAAATCCTAAACATACATACATCTCATATTGGCAAAATGCCCATTCTTTCCAAACAAAATGCATGCATTGCATCATCATTCATCAATATCGAAATTCAAATTCAAAAAAAAATCATCATCATCAAGAACATGCAATATTCAATTTCAAAAAAAAAAATCACAATTCTTCGAATTTTCACATGAAATTTTCGAATTAAAAAAAAAAAAAATGTGGCGAAAATGCCAATTCTTTTCCCAAGCAAAATGCACATTTTTGGGACACTCACAAATTCATTGCAACATTGCATATCATCAATATCAATATTCAATATTCAAAAAAAAAATTTTTCCCAAAAATTTCAAACAAGAAATCGACAAGAGGATCAAGAGGATTCGAAATATACCGTTCGGAGATGCGGATCCGAGGCCCAATGTTGCCAAGCATCGGGGTAATGCTCCTCCTCGACCGATTGCGAAAGATTGTAATGCCTCCTCATCCGGACGAGCTCCAATCGCCTCTCCGCTACCGGACCACGTCCTTGGCCTTGAAAAGCGCCTTCCCCGTGTTCCATTGCTCGAAAAATCAAGAAAAACGGACGAATTTTGAAGCTTCTAGGGCCAAAAATGGCTGTTCTCCTCGTTTCTGTCTCCCTCTCTCTCGGCAACTGCAAAAATTGGACTGAGGAAGAAGAAGGGCGTTGGCCCCATTAAATACCCCTGACTTTCCATCCCTATCCGCGCGGATAGGATTGCAAGGGTCAAAATGACCCTTTTGCCCCTTAAAATTTCAGGACTCTGCAATTCAGTCCCCAACTTGACAGAGTTAACCAAAGTTAACCAAAGTCAGCCCCTTGTCAAGAAAATTACCCCCGGCAGTAAAACGTAAGACCGAGTGACCCGAGAAAGATAACGAGATCCCGTATCTTTCATCAAAATTACCACCGGCAGTCAAACGTAAGACCGAGTGCCCCGAGAAAGATAACGAGATCCCGTATCTTTCATCAAAATTACCCCGGCATAAACGTAAGACCGAGTGCCCCGAGAAAGATAACGAGATCCCGTATCTTTCATCAAAATTACCCCTAGCAAAACGTAAGACCGAGTGCCCCGAGAAAGATAACGAGATCCCGTATCTTTCATCAAAATCTTCCCCTAGCCAAACGTAAGACCGAGTGACCCGAGAAAGATAACGAGATCCCGTATCTTTCATCAAAATTACCCCGGCCAAACGTAAGACCGAGTGCCACCGAGAAAGATAACGAGATCCCGTATCTTTCATCAAAATTACCCCGAGCCAAACGTAAGACCGAGTGCCCCGAGAAAGATAACGAGATCCGTATCTTTCATCAAAATCTTCCCTGAGCCAAACGTAAGACCGAGTGCCCCGAGAAAGATAACGAGATCCCGTATCTTTCATCAAAATTACCAGAGCCAAACGTAAGACCGAGTGCCCCGAGAAAGATAACGAGATCCCGTATCTTTCATCAAAATCATCCAACGGCAGTCAAACGTAAGACCGAGTGCCCCGAGAAAGATAACGAGATCCCGTATCTTTCATCAAAATCTTCCCCGGCAGTCAAACGTAAGACCGAGTGCCCTGAGAAAGATAGCGAGATCCCATATCTTTCATCAAAATCATACCCACGGCAGTCAAACGTAAGACCGAGTGCCCCGAGAAAGATAACGAGATCCCGTATCTTTCATCAAAATCATCCAACGGCAGTCAAACGTAAGACCGATTTCCCAGACGAATACGTCTGATTTTCCCCAGCAAAGGCTAACAAAATCCCCAGCAAAGTTAGCGGAATCCCAAAAGCCAACGAAATCTCGAGTAGTACTCGAACTACGAAAGGGCTTGATTCCCACTAGGGATACGTAGGTAGCCTATCATTAGGTCCAGCCCCCCGACCAAAACGGTCACCCTCTCCTTCGGCAGCAGACAAAGTCCACCGAAAGGCCATTTCAAAATTAAGGTTCGAGGCACCTAAAACGCCATCTCCAAGGTCCGAGGCACCTAAAAAGCCATCTCCAAGGTTCGAGGCACCTAAAACGCCATCTCCAAGGTCCGAGGCACCTAAAACGCCATCTCCAAGGTTTGAGGCACCTAAGACGCTATCACTAGAAAGCGATAAATCGCAATCATCCCCATCAGACCGAAAATGGTCATTCCTATCCCCAGCAGAGCGGATACCCATCAGACCAAAAATGGTCATTCCTATCCCCAGCAGAGTTTCTTTCCAAAGAAACGACCGTAGAACTCGCTCACCGGGTTCGAGGCACCTAAAACGCCATCATCTCCGGGTCAAAGACCCGAACTACGACGGCTTGATTCCTCTTGGGATACGTAGGTAGCCTATCGCTAGGTTCAGCCACCCGATCACTCGATCATCCTGCCAAATATGGAGCCTTACTCTTATCGACGACCCCGCTTCCTTCGAAAGCGCCGTCGCCGAGGGGCTACTGTAAGTGCTCCAATTTGAGCTTGTTAGAATTTTCGTTAGAAAATTAATGAAAGTTATAACATTTCTAACAATTCCTAACTATCCTAACATTTCTAACAAAGTGAGGGTAAAATGGGCATTGTTATTTAAGGTTAAACCTTAAAAAGAATCTTAAAAAGAAAAACAAAAGAATAAAACCACAAATAGAAATCTTTGGAAACATAATCTGTGGTCAATTTGAATTTTGAAAAAGATTATTCCTTGTGTCCAAAGCACTAAGGACAATTAATGAACGTGCACGCGATCCGGATCCATCCGCGCGGACATGTTTGTATTTTCAGGAGGGCTATAAATTGAGCCCTCCAGTCACAGAAATAAGAAGGAAGAACCTGGAAATGCAACGAAGTTACAGCGAAATATAGAGAGAAAACGGTGAGAATTCTCAAGAATTGTCACCTTTTTCTTTCCAATCTTTCCCAACTCATACTCATCCACTCACTCTCATATTAAAGCCCTAAACACTCATACACTCAAGCCAAACACTCAAGAACACAAGGAAGATTGGTAAACCCTCTTCTTCCTAACCCTAAATCTCATCCATGCATGCATCTTCAAACTACAAAATGTAGTTCTTTCATCTCCTTTCTCTAGATCTAAGAAGATCACCATGGAAGACCATCTCCATGGATGATCTTCTACAAAGATCAACATTATTTTCAAAGCTTTTCTTTCTTACTTGCAAAAATGCACTTTCAAAAACCCTAAAAAACCATTTTCAAGCACTAAATCTTGATTTCAAAGGGTAAAATCCCCCTCCCCAAGCAAATGAAATGCTTAGTCCTAATGTACCCCAAGGATGGTTTGGTATAGTTGATTCACCACTAAAATGTCTAGTGATCACTAACCAAAACCTAGGGAAATGGGGACAAGCATGGATGCAAAACCCCCCTTAAAATCATATTTTCTTTCTTGAGAAGTTGCTGTCCAGTAGCAAATTTCTCAGACCTCAGTCCATGGTCTTAATTTTTGGACACAGATGAACTTGGAATTTGGTGTTGACTACAAAACACTTTTTGTAGCCAACATCCAGAGCTTTCCAGACATATTTTTACCTTATTTTTTGGGTGAGTAAAACTCCTCTTTTTAATTTTTCTTTCAGAGGCTAGTTCATCAGCTTCTGGGAATCCAGATCTCATATCTGAGGTTTCCAGAAGGTTTTGACCCCTCAAATCTTCTCCAAAATGGAAATTTCTTTCACACAAAGTTTATTCAAGGAGTCTAGAGAAACTTTCATTCTCTGAGTTCATCCAGATTATGAAGTTTTAGGACCCTTGAATCCATTTCAAAATCAGGTGTCTGCTGCCATTTCCTTCTGGCAGAAGTGACTTCTCAACTTCAAAAGGTTTTTTGAGTACCAAATCTCAAACCAAAAATTCTCCAAAAATCATGGGATCAGTTTAAAGTCTTAAAAAGACATCCCAATTTTTACTTTTTCCAGTTTCAACTTATTTTGGCTAAAACACACACACACACACACACACAAATGATTTTCAGCTTGGAAGACTCGTTTTACGAGGCGCGTCGGGTGCACACTAACGTCCTTCCCGACGCGTAACATGACCTCCGAACCTAAATCTCTGATCTCGGGCTTTTTTCAAAGTTTTGCCCTTCAAAATTAAAATGGCGTGGCGACTCCGTTTTTTCCGGTTTTATTTGGTTTTTCAAAGAAACGCAAAAATCGAATTTTTCCCGCGAAAAAGGCAACACATCGTTACAACTGCTGGTAAGGCTCTGTGTTTTTCAAGCAAGGAAGTGGTGTTAGCGGGTTATGTTGATGCGGACTTGGCATCAAGTGATCTTGATAAGAGGAGAAGTACTACGGGTTATGTGTTTACATTGGGTGGTACAGCAATCTCCTGGGCTTCTAAGTTACAAAAGATCGTGGCTCAGTCGACTGCAGAAGCAGAATATGTGGCAGTGACGGAAGCAAGTAAAGAGATGGTTTGGCTGCAGAACTTCTTGGGTGAACTTGGGAAGACGCGAAGTGGTAATATTCTCTACAGTGACAGTCAGAGCGCAATTCACTTGGCAAAGAATCCGGCGTTTCATTCGAGGACGAAGCACGTTGGGCGAGGTTTCACTACATCGGGCATCTCTTGGAGAAGAAGACTTTGTGGCTTGAGAAGATATTGGGATCGGAGAATCCGGGCGACATGTTGACGAAGGTTGTGAACCTTGAGAAATTGAAGCTGTGCAAAGCTTCAATTGGGCTTGAAGAATGAGAGAGGAGGATGGCACTACCATGATCGAGGTGAGCACTAGGAGGACACCAAGGGTGAGTTGAAGACGGATACGGGGCTTATATGTGTGGTTGATCTCTAGGTGGGAGATTGTTGGGTTAGAGGATCAATTGGGCTAGACATCGAAGCAAGGGGGAAGAATTTCGTAGCAGGTTTACGGGGTCGAGCGGCGCGCTCATGGCGTGAGCGGCCGCGCTCTTGTACCGTGATTGATGCTCGGGGATTTTCTTGGTGCGCGACCGCGGCTGGATGGGAGGGCGACCGCGCTTGAGGCGTCGTCGAAGGCATTGATGTCTCGGCATGGCGCGACCGCGCTCGGAGTGAGGGCGGCCGCGCTCCGCCCGTTTTTCAGCAGTCTCAGTTTCCTTGTTTGTTTAGGTTTTGGACTCTACCCTAGGTCATATATAAACAATGTTCCGCCCCCAACTCAGTTGTAACACGAATTCTAATTACATAGTGCAAGATCCTGGCTTGGTAGTGCCCCCAGACGTAGCCAATCAAATTGGTGAACTGGGTTAACAATTTCTTGTGTTCTTTTCTGTTTTCTTTGATTTCTTGTGCTTGGTTTGTGTGCGATTATTATTCTTGTAGGTTTGCTTGGGTGTGGAGGGCCATATTCACAACAATACCATCACCTAATTTATTTTTATATGGACTATAGGACATTATGTAAGAAGTTTTACAACTTCAATTTTAGTTAAGTCCATTTTTATAGTTTAGTTATTTAGGCTTGAAAAAGATGGCTCTTTAAAATTAAAAGGCAATGTCTTGATCACAAGGAATTATTTTTTTTGGACCGCATAAATCAAGCTTCAATCAAAGTATTATCCAAAAGTGTTTTTGGACCAAAGCATCTTGGACCGCATAGAATAGTTTTGGGCTTTCAAAAGCAATGTATTGGGCCACAAATGCTTGGACCACATGGAAATATCTCTTGGACCGCATGACACAAATTTTGGCCTAGAAATTGCGGTTGACCGCATATGATGGACCGCATGGAATATGTGTATGTCCACATTGGAATAACTCCTCGGTTGACCGCATGGAATATCACATGGACTGCATGGAATTTCTTTAACAATAGTTTTGGGCTCAAATGAAGTATTGACTTCAAGATTTATTTTTGGACCACAAAGCAAGTTTTGACCGCATGAAATATATTAAAAGGAAAAGATGTTGACCGCAAGCAAGGAATAGTTTTGACCGCATGGAATATTATTTAAACACAAAATATTTATTTGGATCGCATTGTTTTGACCGTGGTATTGAATTTTGGCCCAAGATAATTCTTGTCCACAAAATACAATGTTACCACAGCTCAGTGCTTGAAGATTTTGGTGTTGGTATAATGGACCACAAGGTAAACCTCAGTGCAAACCGCAGACCATGGCAGACCGCATCACATTCCAGACCACATAGCTTGCCAGACCGCACATCATCAAATTGAAGATTGAGAATTTAACTCTGATCACAACTCAGAGTTAACTCAGAGAATTATACCGTTGCAGAATTCACTTAGAGAATTTCAAATCGGTGACAGCTGTGATCTATCGTACAAAGGACACGCCAGTACACCACCTTGCCACTAACTCTGCAACATAGAGACACAAAGGACACGTGCTCCAATTATACATCAACAGCACATTGTCCTTGAAGCTTGCTCAACACGAAATTCCAACGGGCCACTAACTCTGCAACATAGAGACACAAAGGGCACGTGCTCCAATTATACATCAACAGCACATTGTCCTTGAAGCTTGCTCAACACGAAATTCCAACGGGCCACTAACTCTGCAACATAGAGACGCAAAGGACACGTGCTCCAATTATACATCAACAACACATTGTCCTTGAAGCTTGCTCAACACGAAATTTCAACGGCTACTTTATTTCTAAGGCTATAAATAGACCTTATGATCAAGCCTGAAGATACGAACACAAATATACAAGAGTGCCAGATAGCTAGAGAGCCAGATATTTACTGGAGACGTCGTTATAATCATCAAGAAGTGTTGAAGCTCAAAATCTCTAGAATCCTTCGAATCTTCAAACACTTCTTCATCTTCAAAAGCTTTCAAGAATATCACTTACCCAGAAATCTCTCAAGCCTTGTAACCACTCCAGATTCATCAAGCTCTATCATTTATACTATAAAGAGCTCTTGAATCTTGCACACACACACATACACTGGTTATTGTCTAGGATTTGCTTCATAGAAAAAGATAGTTAGATTTGAGATTGTTTGATTCTCGATTTGTATTCCTTTGTAACAGCTACTCAAATCAAATATACTATCTCCCTTAGAAAATCCAAGACTAACCATCTTGGTAGAGGACGTAGATCTTTAACGATTGAACCTCTCCAAATATCGTGTCATTTACTTTCTGCACTTTACATTTCAAGTTCATAAGTTTTCATATTGTTTCTTGTGTTTGATCTTCACTTGCATCCAACTTCATATTGAATTGTGTTTATAGTACAAATCTGCCTAAGCTTATTTTCAACTTAGCGGTCGACCACACTTTCACTTTTGCGGTCGACCACACTATCTTTCAACTACTAAGCTTTTATACTTACAAATCTGCCTAAGCCATTTTCAACCTCGCGGTCGACCACACTTTCACTTTTGCGGTCGACCACACTATTTTTCAATACTAAGTTTTGTACTTAGAAAACTTCCGCTGTGCATTTTACTAAGCTTGAAAGTTGGTTTTTACTTGACCACACTTTCAGCCCAAGTAAGCCAAGGTTGAATTTTCAAAAAGAGTAGAAATTTTTATACAGCTATTCACCCCCCCTCTAGCTGTTTTCATACTCTTGTTGCACATTTGGGACCCACAAAGTGAAAGGAAGGGGTTTGTTTTAATTTATTGTAGGTGAATTTAATGATACTTGTTTACTCAACAATTTTACGGCCTATATAACAATTATCATGATTTTTTTTTCTCAAATAATTTCATTTTAAAAATATAAATCCCAAAATAACTCACATTTGAAACTATTTTTCAAAATAACTAACTTTTTAGAACTCGCTACACGGTGTTGCGAGTTCAACATGTTATCGTTGAAATTCGCTACACCATGTAGCGAGTTTAGTTTAATTAGGGTTAATCTAATTGGCGTTTAATTAGTAATTGCAAGTAACCTAAATCGCTACACCGTGTAGCGATTTCACTCGGTCTTGAAACTCGCTACACGATATAACAAGTTCTAAAAAACAAGACAAACATCCAGCAGCGGCTTACAGTCTGTAAACGTAAAGAAAGAAACAAAAAACCTAAGTGTCTAAGTAAGGGAGAAGGGAAAGAAGAAAAAGGTTGCTATTGCCATCATAAAATCCAAGCTTTTTATCATCTAATTTAGTCATTGTAAGCTTACATCAAAGTTTATCATTCTTCATTGTTGATGATTTTGCTTTGATTTGGGTATTTGTTGAAATAGATTATTTGCTTTGATTTGGGTATCGTAAAATCTGGGGAGAAACGCGTTTCTCCATAATTTATGGAGAAACGTGTTTCTCCAATATCTCTCCGGCTCTACCCAAGTACCCACACACGGAAACAGCTCTCCGTCTCACCAATTCCTCCATCAAATCCTCGAAAAATGCACAACAATGAAACAGCTCAAATTAATCCACGCCCAAATCATCCTCCATGGCCTAACCCAACAAACTCTCACCCTCAGCAAAATAATTTCTTTCTGCAGTCTCTCGCCTCTGGCGACCTTCAACACGCACAGCTACTGTTCGATAAATTGCCCCAACCAAATCGTTACATGTATAATAGCTTGATTAGGGGATACTCGAATTGCGATAACCCTTTGAAAACTATTTCTGTATACAGTCAAATGATTTGTTCTGGTATTTACCCAAATGAATTTAATTTTCCTTTTGTACTCAAGGCATGTGCTTCTGTGTGTGGGTACTCAAGGCATGTGCTTCTGTGTGTGGGTATTTGGTTCTATTAGGTTCTGGATATCCAGAACCTTTTGAAAGGATATCCAGAAATTTATTAAATGTTTCTGGATATCAATTATAAAGCTTCTGGATATCAATTATAAAACTTCTGGATATCCAGGACTCTTTGAAAGGATATCCAGAACCTTATGTAAGTGATATCCAGAAATTTAGAATTGGCTTCTGGATATAAGTTTTAAGGCTTCTGGATATCCATATTCAATGTTCTGGATATCCAGAACCTTGTGAAAGTGATATCCAGATCATAAATTTGGTCTTGGCCTTGGATTTGGTCTCAAATCTTTTTTCTGGATATCCGTCCCAAAGCTTCTGGATATCAATCCTAAAGCTTCTGGATATCCAGAAACCCGTTTCTCCATAACTTATGGAGAAACGCGTTTCTCCATAACTTATGGAGAAACGCGTTTCTCCCTAGACCTACTCTTTGGGTATATACTTTAATTTTGGTACTTGTTGAAATATGATATATGCTTTGATTATTTTGCTTTGAATTGTATACTTGTTGAAGTAATCTCAAAAATAGGGTAGTTGTATATGTTAAAATTTTGGGGTTTGAACTAATTTTTTAAAGCTATTTTAAGCACTTTTAAATTAGGTTTTTGCTTAGATTTGTGTATATGCTTTGTTTTTGGTTTGTATATATTGTAATTATTATGATTTTCTTGAATATTAGTGTTGTTATTGAATCCAATTGTTGGTATATTTGAACTCAATTGTTGGTATATTTGAACTCAATTGTCGTATATTTAAATTTTGGAGTTTTGAACTCAATTGTGAGTATTTTGTTATTTCATTTAGAAGTATTTGCTATTGATGTTTGAAAGTCTCTATATTTATATATCTATTTATTTGATATTGAAATTGGGTTTCTTTTGTTAAAACAGATGCAGAACTTCATTGATTCTGGGCATATCGATAACTCTGTTTTGACTGAATATGAGGGCCAAAGAGCTCGTTTTATTTGGGTAGGACAGCAGGTTGCTAGTCCGCTCTCATTTGGTCGTGGCACCACATTGCCGGATAGACTAGCGCCGACGATATTGTCGAGGTTAGCCGAGTGTTGCTTTAGTGGAGTCCATTATATAGGGAGAATTCAGTACGATTATGGGTTGCTGGAGGCATTGAACGAGAAATGGCATCCGTAGACCCATTCATTCCACCTCCCGATTGGTGAGATGACTATTACCCTAGAGGATATCGACATGATTTCCGAGTTGCCGATTAATAGGGATGCTGTGACTGATGCTGACATCCCACCACTTCTAGACTGGCGGGTGGTATGTCACGATCTCTTAGGGGCTGTCCCATCCTCCGAAGATATGGATGAGAGCAGTCTAACTCTAAGGTGGATTACGAGCCAGTTTCCCCATTTCCATTACCTAGGCGATGATACTCCTCAATACATTGTTTATATGTACGTACGGGCATATAACATGCTAGCCTTGGGTTATACTTTGATGCCTGACCGTACGAACAATAAGTTTAAGTTGTATTATCTCCCACTAATTTGAGAGGTTTCGAGGGTTTGGATGTACATTTGGGGTAGTGCTTCGCTGGCTTTTCTATATCGAGAGCTGTGTAGTGCGACTAACCCTCTGACGAGCCAGTGCGGAGGATTTCTCACCATTTTACAGGTATGTTTATCTCATTTTAATGTGCATTATGTTGTTGGTTTTAAGTTTGATTTCAAATTATTGGCATTATTTATAGTATTTGATATAGATTTGGGCTTGGGAGCGGTTGCTATGTGTGCAACCTGGAATTCGAAGGCGAAACACTGATCGGCACAAGAGCACATGCTACTGGGATGCATGTATACATATATCATACGTTATTTTCTTGTCGTCTTAGTTTTTTTAAATGTTTCTTATAATTATTCTTTTCATGAAATTTCAGGTGGACCATATCATCATTGTATCTCAAGGAGGTTACTGCCCATAACCTGCGAGACTATCGTGATCAGATGGCCAAGCTAACAGATGATCAAGTTGTGTGGCAACCTTATAGAGTTAGATATGCTCCGACCAACTGCACTTAGGGACGAGCCGTATGGAAGGCGCGGGTCCCTCTTATATGCTTTGAGAGGATAGAGTGACATTTGCCGGATCGTGTGCTGAGGCAGTTTGGCATGCTGCAGGGGGTCTCAAAACCATGCGACACTCGGAGGGACTTACACATAGTTGATAGGCGTGGAAACAATCTTGTGATTTGGAGAGACCGCCATCAACAATACATTGCAATTCGGGGACAGAGGCGTGGAAAAGTACTCACCAATCCCGCTATCAAAAGTATGATGACATCTATAAATGACTTCCAAATCATATTGTGACCGATCTAAGCCCGCATTTTTATATAATTCATCAATCAACTCATTGTATCTCCATCAGCAATTAGCCCTAATTGCACAATTTGACACTTTTTGAAAATGAGTACCATCAAATGGTTGTTTATCATCACCTCCCCAATAACACATGAAAATGATTGAACCCCGTTCATCTCTAACCCTACATTACGAAATTATAGTGTTAAAACCTAAATAACAAAACCATAACATGTATATCTATAATATACTAAAACACAGTTAAAAACTTAAATTTTATATCTAAACACAAGTGAAAAACAATGATTAAGATGATGTTAATTTACCTTGATTATTGATCTTCAATGATTCTGACGAAATTAAATGATGTGAAAATTTGAGTTTTTTTTTTTTGATAGTAAGTATGTGCGTTTATGAGAATACGAATGAATCTGGAAACCTTAGCCTTTGTAAACTGACATTTCTAAACTCGCTACACTATGTATCGAGTTTACTGTTGTACGCGTGAACTCGGTAAACGGTGTAACGAGTTTTGCTTTATTATCATAGTTGATTAATTTAAACGATTAAATCCTAATTTAATCAAACTCGCTAAATGGTGTAGCGAGTTTCAACGGTAATATGCTAAACTCGTTATACCGTGTATCGAATTCTAAATGTTTGGTTGTTTTGAAAAATAGTTTCAAATGTGAGTTATTTTTGAATTTATATTTTTAAAATGAAATTATTTTAGAAAAAAAAATCCAATTATCATTCATATTATGCGGTTAGGAATTTCAAAAAATAAAAAAAATAAAAATAAAAAAATTGTCCTACGATTTTATTCACCGGCGCCTGGGCGCGTAGAAAGAGCTAACGTCCGCTGTAATTCTGTCCGCCGCAGTTCGCCAGAGTCTTCCACAGCTTCTCTCTTTATAAAATTTCCTCTCTTAATTTCTCAAAGACATATTTGCAGTCAGCTCTCGTTATTATATTGTCTCAAATTCTAGGGTTTCAGTGATTGTTGTAATGAGGATTGCGGTAGAAGGATGTATGCATGGAGATCTAGACAATGTTTACGCAACTCTCTTACATTTGCAACAAGTTGAGAACACGAAGATTGATCTTCTCATTTGCTGCGGCGATTTTCAGGTAATTGATTGGTTTCTATTGTCAATGAATTCGCTTCATTTTGGTCCATTGTTTTGATTCTATACATAAAAATATCTTTCACTTTATGAGATGATTTAGGCTCATGCACTTTAAACTTAATAGATCACTTTAATTTGGCCTTCACCATAGATAGCACCTACTCCCTCTGCCCCATAATTAATGGCGCATTTGACTTGTCAACGTTTTTAAGAAATCTAATTTACTGGCTTGTGCATTTGTATGATACTTCTGCAGTAGTAATATACAATTAAATTTGATTCCTTTTACATTTGCAGGAGTAATATACAAATAAATATGTATGTACACTATGAGTCGACCAAAAGAAAAATCTAACATTAATATGACACTTCTGCAAAATGTAGAAGGAACTCTAGGAAGTTAATAAATGGATAAAAGAGGAGTCGGAACCGTTTTCCCAGTTGTGTTGCAATTGAAGGACGAGGAAATTATGTAATGACATTTTACTCTCGGTCCAAAATTGAGAGTGTCTCCTTTGGTTTGTTTACGGGAAGCCAACTTTTAGGCCATTTTGGTTCCACATATAAATGAATGCTCCTATTCATACTTTAGTAGTGTTATAGTGACAACAAGAGTTTTTAGCAGTTTAATTTTTAAGCAAACAAATCTGATCACTTTTGGAAATATTTTGAACCTTACGTGAACTTGATTTTAGATTATATTCAGATCTGCTGTCATGTGATTTGTGCATTTTCTGAAACATGGGTAGGATAGGAACTAATAACACATTGCTTCCCTTTCCCAATCAGATTGCTTCTTCTCCCAAACATTATTTTTGCTTTAGTAAAGACCCGAAGTCACTTAAATTTGTTTTTTTAAGTATTACTTATGAAATACCTGTAATATTTGTCAAACAAAGCTGATACCCGTTATGAGCAGGCTGTTAGGAATGAGAAGGATTTGGAAAGCTTAAGTGTGCCGCCTAAATATCGGAGCATGAATTCTTTCTGGAAGTACTATTCAGGTGAAAAAGAAGCCCCATTTCCAACTATATTTATTGGAGGAAATCATGAAGCATCCAATTATCTGTGGGAGCTGTAAGTTACTTGGATTTTCCTTGAACCTAGATGATAATGCCGTGAACTGGTTGTCAAGTTTAGTGTTCAACTTAGTATGTGTTATATACAGAGTATTTGTCAATATTATTTGCACTCTGTGCTTTCCCTTTCTGTAATTTCAGTGCTAGAGAACTTAGGTTAAATATATTAAGTTGTTCTTTTCTTTTTGAATGACATTGGAGTGGGGTCGATAGTATAAATAGTCAAGCACAAAACCTTTGGAAGAATGGGTGATTGAACTGTATGACTATAACAAGGAAGGAGCTCGTTATGGTCGCTATAGCTCTTTAGTTATGTGTAAAGATTGTGATTGGTGGTTGTTGAACTACTTAGAAGTAACTAGTTAATAGAATGATAGTTACTGAAATGTTTAGATGGATATCAGTTAAAACAAACGGAAAAAACGCTTAAGACAATGAAACTGGAAATAGTCCATATACTAGATGCATAGAAAGAACATAATTGAGATGGTTTGGAAACTTTCGAAACATAACAAGTAAGCCGGTTTGGGAACTTTGGAGACATAGAAACTACGAAAATGCTTAGCATGATGGGGGTGGGGGTGGGGGTGATGTTTCGATAATTGAAATGCTGGTCGTAATCAAACGAACTTAGAGATAATGAACAAATATGTGTTATTATGCTCATATAAAACATGTGAATTATAGAAAAGGAGTCATCTGGTCAAATACAACTAATTGGGGAATGCATTGTTGAATTGTGTTGCATGTGTTTCAACAGAACTAATGCTCTTTGTAGACATTGTTTTATGTGACAACAATATCATCAACTAAAGAACACAAGAAGGTATTGTTCTGCAATAATATACCAACCTTCTGACTGGATTTCTGCTATCTTATAGTATACATTTTGTGCACTATAGCTTATATCTTCCTGTGCTCAACTAGTGTGTAGTCGCATACTTTGGGAGGCAGTCATACACTCATACGTCTTGAATAGGAATAGGAACTGTGCATCAATATTCGTTACAATATGTTCCAGGGTACGTTATGTCTATAGCAGAGCTTCCACAGAGAAATATGATTTTTCTTTTTAGGTTTATCTTATATAATTTCATGTCATTTCATAGGATGTATATCACATTTCTTAATATACTGATGACAATGATCATAATGTAGAGTTGTAAAACGCAGATGCAGGTTGTCTGAGACTGAGAGATGATAATATAGGAAATGAAGATTCATAGTTAAGAAGAGACCAGATAATGTGTCCTCCATATTATTGCTGCAGTTGGTCCTAGCATATCATGTTTCGATTATTACCCGAATTGTTAAATAGTAAGACCTTTTGAGACTGCTAAAATCCCTAACATCTTGTAGATATTCCACCCCCTATACATTCTATTACTATCCTTTAACTATCATTTCTTGCTTTTCTGCCATTGTTGCGCTTTTAGTTTGTTTTCCTATGACACTATTGGTCATTTGGTGTATTTATCTGTTATAAGAGGGCATTAACATGCTTGCTTCTTTTCTAGATACTATGGAGGGTGGGCAGCCCCTAATATATACTTCCTGGGGTTTGCTGGAGTGGTCAAGTTTGGGAATGTTCGCATTGGTGGGCTCTCCGGAATTTACAAGTTTCGCGATTATCGTTTAGGTTGGTTATGCACGTACTTATTGTACGAGTTGATGCGCGTGCTTTATTTAAAACATTTTTAGCTCATACACGTACTTATATAATATTTTGCTGTGTTATCGTATTCTATGTGCACATTGTTTCTAACTACTGAACTTTCTGAAATAGAAAAGTTAAAGGCTTTTATCGAACCTGTGAGCTCGATATTTTGTGATCGAGTTTATTTAGATTTTCTTTTATTTTGCAACCAACCACATGGCATAAGAGCTAAACTCTATTTCCTTTTGTTCCATGAGCAGGCCATTTTGAAAGGCCGCCCTATAATGAGAGTGATATCAAGTCTGTTTATCATGTACGTGAATACGATGTTCACAAGCTCATGCAAGTGCAAGAACCTCTTGATATTTTCATCTCACATGATTGGCCCCTTGGTGTCACCGACCATGGCAACTGGAGAGACCTTGTTCGTGATAAACCTCATTTTGAGAACGAGGTATTTAGAAATATGATATATCATGCTCTAGTACAGTCCTTACTTTGAAGGATGTTCTTTGAAGTGTCCTATAAGCATTAATGGTTTATTCTCATCGTTATGGTTGTATTTGTCTTTTTTTTTTTTTCTGATGTTATTGGGGGTGATTGAATTGTTTTAAGCATATAATGTCTTAGTTCTTTTCATGCATCAGCTGGAAGCATGCATGCTAACGAGCTTGTAGCTTTTTGATGGTCATACATCACAAATGATAGCTGGGTTCCTTTAGTTCTGTACTATTTTGTGTTGTATGTTGCACATTCCCCTTGATTTTGTGATTGAGGAATTAAGCTGTTTCTCGTCCAAGACACTGCTCTCTCTCTCTCTCTCTCTCTCTCTCGGATACTTGTGTTCATATTTTTCAAAATTCATGAGATTCTTAATAACTGCTGAAGTAAATTGTGTTTCACTCAGTTGGTAGGTTTAGTTTCAACAAATCAAGATATATCAGCTCTTTAAATATGAAGCACCTACTATTTTGCCATCAGTATGTATATCCCCATGCTCCCCTTTTAATACAAGTGCACATGTTGGATAGCTCATCCGAGATTAGTTCCTTGTTATTGTCGTTCTGTTGATAAAGTAACACAGAACTTATTACCTCTAGTTATGACAATTGGCCACAATGATATACTATGTTGTTTTCGGCCTTTAAGTTACAAATGTTACCATGGTTAGTCTGCTTCCATATTTAAACAATTTTCTTGTTTCTTGTATCCCGTGAAGTGAAACCAAAAAAAAAATTGTTAAGTGACCCCCCCCCCCCAATTAAAGTCTAAACAATAGTTTCAGTGGTGCTAGTTGTATACTTAAAATTTCAGATTGAGAAACTTCTGGTCATTTGAGTATTTACTTTTTCAGATCCATAGTAGAACTTTGGGAAGCAAAGCTGCTGCAGAATTACTAGAAAAGCTAAAACCTCCTTACTGGTTTGCTGCTCACCTACACTGTAAATTCGCTGCTCTTGTTCAACATGGGGAGGATGGTCCAGTCACAAAGTTTCTTGCTCTGGATAAGTGCATCCCCAGACGGAAATTTTTGCAGGTATCATCGACAATCTTTCTTGTAGTCTAAAGAAACTGTAATTTTTGCTGGATATCGAACCATAGAAGTTGTGTCTACAGATCATTGAAATAGAATCAGAGCCAGGGCCTTATGAGATTCAATATGATGAAGAATGGCTTGCAATAACCCGAAGATTCAACTCCGTTCTTCCTTTAACCAGAAAACATGCAGATTTTCGGTACATGTCTTGAATGAATTCGTTTTTCTTGGGATCAACTCGAAGAGAGTAGTTGGTGATCTGTTCTGTTTTGGTTATAGGGGTGTGCACCTTGACATGCAAGAATGCCGTGAATGGGTCAGGAGTAAGCTACAAACTAGAGGGGCCAAGCCATTTGAGTTCGTGCAGACAGCTCCATGCTACAATCCTTCTCAGTCTGTTGCTAATGGTTCCTTTTATGGTAATTTTTTAGTTATAATGCACACAATATTTGCCATCGCTTCCATTGGCATCATTATAATCTATTCCTGGACCATAAGTTCAGGATTTCTTAGTGTGTTCAGTAAGTTGGCACATCATGAACTGTCTTCAAGCAATTTATAAAAATTGAACATTTGAGTTCCTATTTTGCATGATAGGTGTTATCATATTTTGATGGCCTATCACACTTTGTTTGACCCACTGTACTTTGATGAAGTTTCGGTTTTAACCTCTCATGTATTTCTTTTAGCACTTGTAACCATTCTACTTTAGATACCCCCTAAACCCCCTTGAGCAGAGTGGTTAAAAGTGCTTAAATACGCACTCATTATCCCTAGTTGAGAGGATAGTGAGTGCGTATCTAAAGCAGAATGGTTAAAAGTGCTAAAAAAAATATACATGAGTGGTTAAAGCCGAAGCTTCATCAAAGTAAAGTGGGTCAAAAGTGTGATTTGTTTATTTCGATCAAGCATCTACCAAATTACCCTACTTTTTTCCGAAGAAAAGAAAGAAAGAGTTTTGATAAAATAAAATAAAATGAAGAGGCTCATCCTCCATAATCTTTCCAGCGACTATAACATAAATATTGTATTTTCAACATTTTTAAATCTCTGATTATGATATAGATATTGCTAACTAGTTTTATGTTTCATACCCAATATCAATGGTTTGGGAAGCAACTGATTTCATATTTTAGAAACAACCTTACACATTTGTTCCTTGGCAGGACATCAACGGAACCCACAAACAGAAGCATTTTTAGAGTTTCTAGAACTTCAGTATCTTCTTGATAAAACATTGCAACAGAGCGAGCTAACCCAAAGCCCATCCTCATTTATTTCTAAAGGTAGAACTTCTGTCATTGTATAGATCATTCAGTTATCTTTGCCTCTGTTACAAATTCATGCCTTCATAGTACTTACACATAGTGGATGGATGCATTCTCAAGTTTCGTTCTGCTAGTCTCAGCTGTAATAGTGTGCGAAAGTTCAAGAACTTGCATCCAAAAGCATAGATCTTTATTACTCTCCCCTTGTCCCAAAATGAATGTCCAAGTTTGCTCCGATCAAGAGAAATATTGGACATTCATTTTGGGACGGATGGAGTAGTTCAGATGAAACATCATACCTGTACTTCCAAGGGGAGAAAATCATATACAGAACTAAAAAGATGACACTTTTTGCTGGGCCAACATCTATGGGTTGATGGCTTCTAATTTAATATTTATTTATAGCCAATCTTTTCCTGGATTATATGGGCCTTGCATCTTGTGAACTAGTTGAGAAGGACTATTACAAAGTCTATGTTGATTTAGCCATTAAACTCACTTGTAAAATCAAGCCTAGCAAACAATTAATAAACGTCTCTGACCACACCTCTCACAAGACAATTGGTTTGAGATGGATCCCCAAACATTAAGGGGTGCCGGTAACATAGAAAACTCTCTATACTAGCAGGCTCAACTGCCAAGTCTTGCCTGTGCCGCCCGAACCAATAGTACACATTGTAAGCCTCAAGCCCGGTTACATGTGAAAGGGTATAATGTGACATGAAACCCACATCAGGTAAAACTAAAAGTTGAACCAAATAACAAAGATTAAGGGTCACACTTCTCTCCTTCTCACTTCAAGAATTGGCTCTTGAGAGGCGTGGCAGGATCCTTATTGCCCTCCATCCTAGGGTAAGTGTCCCCTGTCTCTGTTCTATTCCAGTATGTTAAAAAATACTTGCCCTTTACGGGAAGTTTCTTTAAGACAATTGTCTAACACATTCTATCTAGTTGTGAGATAGGAAAAGCAACGAGTCATAGTGACTTGTCACCACTAAATAATACTACCTCCGTCCCAGAATAAGAGTCCTATCTTTTTTGCTGTTAACACGAAAGTATCATTATTTTAAGTTAATTTAATCATCCTAATGAAAATTTTAAACTTGTTATTGATACACCATTATATGTACTATCAATAACAATTTTTAGATATTCATTAGGATAATTAAATTAAACTAAAATTATTGCTCAAAATACCTTCGTGTTAACAGTAAAAAAGATAGGACTCTTAGTCCGGGACGGAGGGAGTATCTTAAGATTATCAAAGTAAAAGTGTTTGAAGACAAACACTCTCATAAAACCCGTGTACAGTCAATAGGGGACACTTATTTACGGGTAATTGGTTTGCAAGACTTGAGTTTATCCGATGTGGGTCTAATGTCTCCACATCAATAGGTCATATCAGTGTGGCCTTTAGTTATATTGAAGTTCATACGTACTTTATGGTGCTTGAGGAGACTTAGTTGTCTTGTATGATTTCAAACAAAAACTAATGTATACCAGGAAAATTTGATAACGTGTAGGGAAGAAATACTCATTGATGATGTGATAGCATAAATAATATGGAGTAGTTCATCAATCAACTGTACGGTATCACCAATGCTTTCCTTCTAGTGGTCTCCCTAATCTCATTTGGTATTAGTACAGGTTCTATTGATTATGATAGTGAAGAAATACCCATTGATGATGTGGATGATACAGAAGAACTCCCGGAAGTTAGTGATGTGGAGACCAAGGAGGATCAGTCATAAGGAGAGCAACTAGGTGACGTGTTCGTGACTTCCGTTTCTTAATTGCCTTTGCACCTTAATTGCGTGGTAGACTGACATATATGGCGTTGGTAGAAGTTTTTGTTCAAATGAGAATACTGACATGATTTTTTTAAATATGGGTTCTGAGACCTTCGGTATTTACATGGATTAACTTTTGTACAATTCACAATTAAGTCTGCAGTTCTGTACCAAAAAAAATTCAAGTCTGAAATTGGTAGGGTTATACTTGGACCATTTATATCTAAATTTGCATGACTCATATAACACACCAATTCTGTCAGAGGCTTTAGCTCTAGTAAAGGTTTAAGACTGACAAATTCATATATTTTGTATAAGTTTTATTGAGAGTATACACTCTGTGAGAGGATTTCTATGACCAGTTAAATGTACACATGTATGATATTCAAGTAATTCATTTTTAGTTGCTGCATAATGCAGATAAACTGATGAACTATACGTTTCTGTATTTCCATTCAAACTAATGTTTGACCGACCTTTTCCGTCAGTTGGGTTAGATGATTTGCATTCATCTTCTTATGGAGTCACGTCTTTATCCTCAAGTGAATCTTTATTGCCATAGGTCTCTGTTGTAGTTGGCACATATTGCATGGACATTTGGCGTTCTTAGCTTCTAAGCACAAAACATGGACCTGCTACTTAATTAATAATGATGGTATTTTTCTGGAGGCCCATTCCGTAACGTTTGTGAATCCTAACATAGCTAAATGCTTGAGGACCATATAATTTATGCAATATGTCTGTAGCCCCTTCAGCTTTTTTTCCGACTCTTTTCCTCAGTAGCCAATCAGCATCTTTTTTTAGCGTTGACTTTGTGAACTCCCCCAAAGAGAAAAAGAAATTTGAATCAGTAAGCTATAGTATCTTCTCTTTGATAATTCGATGGTGTTCATGGCTTGTTGGACTTCTTTTTTGCCTTTTTCCATTCATGCTCTCACCTCTTATTAGTTTATTTTACAATTAAGTAGAAAGGTTCTTGAAAACCGACTTAGCCTTATGGTCAAAGCAAAAACAAATGAGGGAAAGGGTGAAGCACTAGAAGCTAAATAGATGTCAAGTCACTAAGCTTAGGGCTGTTCATCTTTTTCATAACTTACTTTCACTTTGAAGAAAAACTACATGCAAGTGGGAGTATAATTTTGTTTAGCAACCCCTTGTAGGCTAATCGTCCATGTGTTGTGCATGAAATGGCTATCATATCACTAGTGTTTCTCATCCTTTTTAATTATAGATATCTCTCTCACACACACAAATAAAGGAAGCTTTCACTATTGTAGTAGTGGCCGGAGGCGTGGGCCTTTTTCTATCATGACCGTTGCTGATCCTCTTTCTATCTTCACTTTTTTGTGTGGAGCTTGTAGGAAATTTTATATTGGTCGCAAAGTGGGCCAAACACTGTATATTGTTTGATGTATTTGTTTTGAAACATTCCAAAACAAAGGTCGGTTCTGATTTAGATAAGTTGATAGAGACAAGAATTACCCTAAATTTGTCCAAAAAATTCCAGCTCAACTACTAATCACACCCATTGCCCCCCTCTTAAGTGGTATCCCGCTGCCCCCACTACCTGACACTCCAAGAAAGAAAGTCATCAACACTGTAGTCTGTAGTCAGTCGCCCCTTAGAGTATTTTCCTTTTTTTATTTATTTTTTCTTAAAAGAGTTTAGTATTTTCCTGACTAGTGTATGTCAATTATTTTACCCATGAGATGAAGGTGAAGACGAATCCAATTTTTTTTGTTTTCTATTGGAATTACTTTACGGCAATGCAAGTGCTCTGTGTAATATAGCTGAAAGGACATATAATTGGCATGTTTGAACGGATATCTTTCAAGGAGAGTACTCTAGTTATAGCCTAGTAGCTGGTTCTTCTATTGCTAGGTACTTTACTAGGTCAGCATGGCATGGCATGCCTAGCCTGATACTGATAGTATGGTAAAAGCCGTATATCCCTTTATCACTAGAAGAATGATATGACTCTCTCTCTATTTGGTCCACTAGATTGTAATCTCATCTGATAGTCAAGTTTGAAATCAATAATTGGGTAACATTACTTAAATTCATTTTTGCACATTGATGTTTATTACTAGAGAAGTTTTATGCAATAAGGAGAAAGAGTTTAAGGATAACTTTATTAGAATAAAGGATGATAAGCAGAAGCTCAATTAAATACCACGAAGAGAGAGAGAATTTATATGAATGACTCAATTGATTATGTTGTTAGAGATACATTGATGTTTACTACTAGAGAAGTTTATGCAATAGGAGAAAGAAAGTTTAAGGATACCTTATCTTTAACATAGCATTGACTCAGACTATTCCCATTCCTATACACTACGATCTTTACACGTAGATGCATAGCGTACTAGTTATCTGCACTAAGTTAAAGTACGCGTTTCTTGCATGATGTGATCTCGACACATAGAAAGCATCACAGTTGGGGAGGGGGTGTGGCCGAGAGGGGACTCAATAATTTAACTTACTTACCTCCGTCCTAAAATAAACTGTCAGTTTATTTTTTTTTTTAAATTGCCAATTGATCAAGAAAGCAAATTTAATTTTTTTTTTTAGAAATTGCATTACTCGGGACGAGGGAGTATTATAGGCTGCAATAGTCTAAAGTCAAGCAAGTGTAGCAAATGCATTCTTTCAGATTAATTCATAGACATTTCCCAGAGTAAACGCTAGGAGAAGTTGACACTTATACTTCATTTGTTTTTCATTTTCAACTCTTTAATCGATTCGAATATGTGGAGCGTAAAGTGTGTCAAACATAACACATATTCGTACTATTTGTTTTTTTTCTCCATTCATCCAGAGATCTCGATATGCCTCTTATTTTTCACTTAATTTTCAAATATAAAAATATCACTTATTTATACTTAATTGAATTTTTTTTCATATATATCTCTTCCATAAAACTCATAATTTCAAAAATATCCAACCCAAACACTAGATCCAAACAACCATTCCATCTCATCCACTCCATTAAATGTCAGAACCTCTAATCTTCGGGGATGTGAATTAGTGAATATTCAAAAAGTTTTAGTAATTCGTAAATCAGTGTTTAGACGCTACATCTTCATCACCCGGACAAAAGACATAAAATTAGATTTCAAAGATCTAACACTTAAAAAAGCAAACGCCACCTTACTATAGTGTAGAAACCAATAATTTTCCAAATATAGAGAATACTTTGGGTTAGGGGTTTAGCCTTGATGAGATTAATGAAAACCTTTCGGCAAAGGATGGAATCAAAATCGGACTTTGGTTTAAAAAAAGGTAACTTTGTCTAGAAGAGGAAGTATCAACACTTGGGGAAAAAACATTTGAATGTTTAGGGTCAACAGCCTCCATTCATTCCCCCATTGAGGCCATTGTTTTGCTTTTGCACAAAGGTATAAGGTAGAATAAAGAAGACACTTTTAATAGCCATAGTTTATTTGTAAGGAAAAGAGCACAAATATTTTCAGTTTTTAGGCATGTCTAGGATATGTGCCTTCTTGAGAAATTATAGTAATCTTTTTCTTTTTGGGTAATTAATTCTGGTAGAAAACCCTTTAAACTGTCTTTGTCATTCCTTCTTTTATATCTAACTCTTTTTGTTCAAATCCTATAGTTGCATCAACCCTACCACTTCCAGCAATGGGGCGGCTGTTTTTTTCCGTTTTTTTTTCTTATTCTATTCTTCCTATTTCTCTCCTTAAAGAGGCACTCTTGGAGTGAAGCATATTGGTGGGAACCATATTAAGTTTAGGTAAAAAAGTGATTAGAAACGTGACATCGTGATCGCGATCTATCCAATAAAAGATTAGAATTTCATTCTCAATTCCACTTGGCCTCGAATAATTCTGATTCCAATTACGTTTCTCTTTGAAGTTGTACGTAGATAATATGATGGCAAGACACATACATATTTTAGTGTATTTCCGAACTACACTTTAGAAAAGCTTACTATTAATAAATATGTTATTAGCATA